>JAJJWW010005395.1:0-22915 GCA_023531295.1 Papaver armeniacum | reverse complement strand
TTAGAGTTAATTAGTATTTGGGTCCTAGATTTTGGTATAGTATAGGATTTGGGTCCTAAGTTTGTCCAAATTAGTATTTGGGTCGTTGACCAGTTAGTCAACTAGGTACGGTGGTCAAGCTGTTAGTTCCCGTTCGTTGAATATATTTACATAGAGAAAAGAGTACACAATTAGCAAAAGGTCTGAGCTTCAGATGAACAAACCGATCGCAGATTAAAAAGAGTACACAATTAGCAAAAATCCAACACCACCATTAAATTCAGCGGCAGCACCCATCGATTAAACCGTTTCCACCACTCCATGGGAACTATTAAGAAGAAGACTACGAGAATTACTACTCTAAGCATAGCACTACCAAAACTACTTATACCATCACCACCACCTTAGGCATGATTAGAAGGAGGATTGTAGAAATTGTTACTCCGACCACAACGATTAATGCTAGCCATCACCCGTAGTGAAAATTGATCTGCGATCACCACCTCCACCGTGAAAAATCCAGAGCACGGAATTATTGTTAGAATATTTAGTTGGGGTTCATCGGAAGGAAGGATTCTTCAGTCGATCAAAAATGTTGATTATCTGTATCGATATATCAATAGATTACTTAGATATCAAAATTACATATTGAAGAGTTTAGAGATAAGTGAAGAAACAAAAAATGCGTGAGATCCGTTTCACGGGATACTCTTCAAAGTCAGAGCTGTTACACTAAGTTCTACAATCTAGATCATTGGATTCAAAATTTAAAAGCGGGGTTTAGTGATGGCAAGCTGGCAAATGATAAAACTAACGGAAGTTAACAGCTTGACCACTATACCTAGTTGACTAACGGGTCAACGACCCAAATGCTAATTTGGACAAACTTAGGACCCAAATCCTCTACTATGCAAAATCTCTGACCGTACTAATTAACTCTTTTTTTACCCAATCTCTGATAGCACAAACTTTGTCTAACACATGAAATGTTATTGCAGAACTGCATTGGAAACAATCTTGTTCCGTAGCTATTAGTGCTGAGATTTTGGAGGAGATCCTTGTCCAAGTTCCAGGAAGAAGCTCTCCAGTTGAAGCCATTTGCACTTAAAGAAGGTTATACATCCGAAGTCATCAAATACTACTCCCTCAGTTCTTTTTAATAGGCGGTTTATTTTTTGAGAAAATTAAGGGAAATTATGAGAACTAATCATTGAAAGTGGTCTATAAATGACATCGATAAAAGAAGTGAAGTGAGATGATCGCATGATAACATGACATGTTAGAATAAAGTAATTGAAATGGTCCATGTGACGTCGTGAAAAGAGTTAAAAGAAAAGTAATCGAGGAAAATTAAAGTAACATTTGACTTTTACCGATTGAAAAATATTTTATTTTTTTGTAACATTTATTTATAGAAACTGGCTTATTAAAAAGTAACGGAGGGAGTATTAGTTTCGGTTATTGGCTTCAGCGAAAGGATAGATGTACATCATTAGGCGAAAAGCATATATACAGTGTTGTGTCAAAGACAAGAAGGAAAAAATGTATATAATGTAGCTTTTAGTTTTGAGTGAAAACATGTTACGACCACATTCTTTTGCGTCCGCATGTGTAAATTCACCATTCAAGGCTACTCCTGAAAAGGATTGACAGTGGGATGGATTTTCAAATTGATGTCCGAGAAGTTTATTTTGATGCAACAATATATATATATGTTTATTGATATTTGCTTGCATGTATAACAACATAACTGGGTAAAGACTCAAGACGTGGAGTGTTGGCAAACTATGCGCTGGTCCGACATTCAAAGGATAGGATAGTGCTTTTCATAGAAAGCGGCTAGCGATGGTGCGATATAGTGTGGGAAAAAAAAGATTAAATTTGGGTTTTTAGTGGTTGGTGGCCTTGGAGTGGGAGAAGACTAAATTTTGGTGAAGCGTAAACTATATCAGCTTTGGTATGGGCGTGAAGTATACGTCCGCCTAATGTGGGCGGAGGTATCGTTATGCCGTAATGAAAGCAAAAAACAAAAAAAAAAAAAAAATTTCAAAACAATGGGGCGGAGGTATAAACCTCCCCCATATAAAACTTTAAACTTTTGAGTGGGTGAGGTATAAACCCATTTTGATAAAAAAAAAATATATATATATATATGGGGCGGGGGGGTATAAGCTGCGCACAACGTGGAGCGTAGACTTTCGTCACGACTTGGTGTGGGGGCGTAAACTTTATCCCGCTTGGTGTGGGCGTAAACTTTATCCTTATTCGACTATATTGGAGTTTAGTCTTTGGTCCCTGATAAAATATCACTAAGCCTCCTGTTCATTGATTAAGATTTAGTCGATGGTCAGTCCCACTACGCACAAGTCGGAAGACCAAATAAATGGGTTTAGTCTGCCGCTGTGCAGTTGCTCTTGAGCCTTGGGTATCACAGCAGGTAGGCATATTTTATTCTTGGATATTAGCCCCATGTTCTGAACACATAGTTAATATTATATTAATAAAAATGAGAATTATTTGAAGTCAACTTTTAAAATGTCCGAATATATTCATTGATCCACACAGTTCTTACTCGTATTTGTCAGGTACTAATAAGTCATTTTTTAATCACACGGTTCTTACTCGTATTGGCTTGGTAGTTGGCACAGAGTATGGGTGCTTACTGCTTAAGTTGGACTATATAAGATATCTTCTTTTATTCGTTGGAAGTTTGTAAAGTATAAAGATCTAATCTCAAAATATATTAAATCTAATCACAAAAAACATTTACATGTGCCCAAGGCCAACCTTATGCTGTGTGCCTGTCGTGGATACATGCATACATATATTATTACAAAAATTATCAAGAACAACATGCAAACCTTATTTTCCCAAATCAAACCCGCTCTAATCCTAGGGATAAATCCCTTCACCCTGCCTGAACTATTGACTATTGTATTAGGAGAACTCACCACCAAAAGGTTCCTAAAGTAATGACGGTATTTGATTAATTTCATACTTTCATCGTAGAGATTAATAGTGAGTGAAATGTTTTACGTCTTCAACCTAAAAGACTCTGAATTACCAAGTAACTTTTTTCTAATAGGCTTTTTTTTTTATCGGTAAAAAATTTGATACTAACAAGTTTAGAATTAAGGTCATTGATATCCTCACCTAGTAATTTTACCCTATGTATTATAGCGGCGGCCCAGTCATACACGCTCATGTTTGAAACCGTTATTCGAGTAAGAGTAAGGTCCATGAGATAGATTTTTTGAACACTTTATCTTTTTCAAAGCGGTAGCTAACGGTAGCTAGAGAGTCTGAAAATGAATGAAACATTTACTATGAGATAAACTAAATGAAGTAATATAATAAAAGATGGGTGGGAAAATGATTTTATTCAGCCATTAAACTCTGTTGAATAAAGTTCAAGAAAAGTCATTTCACTTCTAAAGCTCTCGAGAAATAATTCCGAACCTCCGAGGAAAGGAACAGTGGAAAAAGAAGATGATGTGTCTTTTTTCTTTTAATTAAAAGAGAAGATATATTAATAAGATTTAAGGATGTACGACAATTTTACAGTAGTAGATGAAAAAAAAGAAAACAATACAAAAGATTACATGAAGATAGAGTCTCATGTACTAAGCACAAAATTCGAATAGTTCAAATGGACAACTGTGTAACGGGTGATATCTGCTGTTGCCCAAGATAACCACAGAGATGATTTAGCCTCCTGAATCAGGTCATCATCAGTCTTATATAGGTACTTCTCATCAAAGCGTCTACAATTCCTTTTCCCTCCATATGGTATTAATGATCGCGACAGATTAAGCCCAAATATAATTTTACGAACGGAAAATGGATCATTTGTCCAAATATTTTTAAAACCTGGTTCAAATGGACGAGTAAAAATTAGTATCGGCGAAATGGACAAAAAAATAAACGAGGATGAAGCCCCATTCATCGACTTAAGCAAAAAATAGCAAGGATGGCTCGGATGCGTCATGATGTAATTTACAAAAATAAAAAGTATTTGAAAATGGGCGAGGATGGCTGTTTACACATCTAGCTATTTTTATATTTTATCCGCGTTAAAAACGATGTCCAAAATCTAGATGTTTTTTTTTCACCCAGGATTTGTTGATTTTGGTCTTTTTAACCAATTTGTGTTTAGTGAACTTGAAAAAAAGATGATGTGTCGTTGCCTCTTCAGTCTCACAAAGTTTACATCTCGTACATATGCTCACCATAATAATTTCCCTCGCCTAGAACATCAACATTAATTGTTTGCAAGAATCATGAATGGAGGCCCTCAACACTCGAGATACCTTTGGAGGGACATCTTGGAGAAAAAACTTGCACTCGTAAAGTTTAACCAACCATTTTATAGATGGTTGATTGTGATTATATGCAAAGCAAATAGATGTCCACTTCAAATCAATACAAGACAATGCTTAATAAATGTTGGTATAATAAAAGTGAGGAGGGACAAACAATTTTGTACCTTTTTGTACTGATAAAATTACGGAATAGACAGTACAGTTTAAACAATTTTATTTAGGATTTAGTGCAGGAGGTAGTGGCAATGGCCAGTGTTCATCAACTCTAGGTACGTGATTTTTTCTTCTTTTTGGTTTCTCAACAATTATGGTACTCACGTAACACCAACTCTAGGGTACATGATTGTACACAAGTCTCTGTGGAGGAGGAGGAGGCGGCGGCCGGTGTTTGTTGCATACTTTTGTGTCCACGATGATGTCATTATTCGGTCGAAATGGCTCGCAAGGACACGGCATTGCTATAAACTTCGCAATATTATCTCCGGGCATTATTACCGGCATACTTCCGTTTGTGTTTTGGTTCCCATACATCAATATCATCCGAAAAAAAAACTATCAAATCAATTTTAATCCAACGGCTAAAAGCAAAAAAAAATATTTTCAGTAGGTAGCGATAAATCCAAACGAGAGACGAAAGTGATATACTTACGGGATAGGTTTGGGAAGGTTTTGACGACGGTGACTGAACAACGAGGTTGTGATTGTTAGTATCACCAGCCTCTAGATCCGCGTTTTCTTCTCCTTGATGATGATGATGATCAGCAGCAGGCCGTCTACGGAGGAATCTAAGTTTATCCCAATGGTAACAACAAGAGAAGAAACCACTTATGCTGAAAATGAGAATCAGCAACAAAGCCGTACCAAGTGGGAAACCTAGCGACGCACCCGCTTCTCTAATTTCCATCTTATTAATTGGTGATTATGATTATGATGATGGTGATGATGATGGCAATAACTCCTACTAAGGTTTCTGCTGATCACTTCTACTTTGCTCATCAGAGAGAATACTTTCCTAGTGAGCATAGAAAATTAAAGAGGGAGAATCAAGAACAAAGTGATTCGAGAGAGAGATGGTGGTGCTGAGAGATAGAGAGCGTAGCAGTAGTATTTAAAGAGTGGGAGAGCGGGTGGGGGAAGTTTTTAGGTGTTAAAAAAGTTGAAAGTGAGAGATGGGAAGGTTCATGCCCCGTCCGGAAAAAGAAAAGGTGTCTGCGATGGGGGCCATGTACGGATAAATTGTTTTGTTGTCCCAATAATTTAATATTAATATACGAATTTGATGTGCAACACAATTCGTACACTCTACTGTCACACTTCTTCATTTCAATGGTTAACCAAAATAATGCTTGGTGTACCTAATCCCGCGAGGGATACCGAGTGAAAGAAAAAAAAAAGATGGACCCCACCCTTAACCCCATCACCCTGCAATTCTCCAGCAGGGCTGTGAGACACGGGATTTCCCCTGGTACCTAGCCCCGATCAGTGTAGCATCACTCGGTTAACCATAGTAAAACAGTCTAGTCATAGTAGGTGGGGACAGCCCTAGGGTCCCAGTTTTAGGACCCACCACGGTTTTGCTATGGTTTAAAACTACAATAAGCAATTAGAGGATAGCGCGGTTGGATGTCTGTTCGATTCTTTTTGACTTCTGTCAAAAAGTCAAGTCGATTTAGCGATAATATTTCAAAAAGAAACACAGAAGCGAAAAAGTCGACTTTTTGTGAAGCAAAATAGTTCTGCTTAGACCACAGTTAATTCGCTTTTGGAGAAGTCAAGAAAGTCGAAGCGATTATATCCAAACACACTATGAGGGATTATCTCGTGTGACACAGGTGTTCTCCAAAAAAAAAGATTGCCCTTGCTGTAAATCATAATATTATCTTCGCTTGATATCCATAATTTACGTTCCAACTTCTGCAATAATATGGAGACAGTGAAACAAGATTATTTTGGAAGTGGGAAAAGTATTATTAAGGACTTGAAAATATAGTATAGCTAGATAAACATTGATGTCAATTTTGATGAGTTTCTAGCTACTTCTAAGGTTCTCCCACACATATTGGTACAACTAGGCTAGCCACACACCTAAGTTTGTAGGTGATAGAGAACTGTTGCTAGACGGGTAGATTGAACCAAGGAAAGAATCCTTTAGATATCTGGGATCTATGATTTTTATTAGAGTAAGAAATAAATTACGCAGAAGTACGTTATACCCAAAAAGTCAGCTAAATATACAATTGTTTAAGAAAGACGGGACAATGTTGTCCCATACAATTTCATTAACTCAATATCCAACTCTTTTCTTGTGATTTTGGCGTTGTATAATTGGCATATCATCATCTAATTAATAGAGACAATCCTACATTCCGAAATCCAAAATCCAAAGTCTTTTCAGTAGCAAGTACTGGTAGGACTAGAGAATATCTCCTAAGAATTGAACATGGGTTTCTACGCGGGATGTCAGGAGCCTCGCACAACTTGACTACGACAAGCAAAAGTACTTGACGCTACCGCGTCAGCGATTGTGAATGTTTTGGACTAAGTGTGGGTAGTCACCGTGTGAATGGGATTCTGAATTCTCGACCATTAATGCGGATATACTTACACTCTGTCCCGGTTCTGAAAGCTACATGGTGTTCCCCTTCACACAGTGCCTCTCTGCGGGCGCTACATGAGGATTCCCCCTTCACGAAACGTAGGTTGCCTTTACGTGTTCTCCCGATTGAGTTGTAAATAAATAAAATAGGAAGGGGAAGGTTTGTTAATCTACATACGAAACCCACCTCTTCCACGCGTGTGCCACCCTCCAAGTCATCATCCAACGCCTTGCTCGGTGAAGATTCTGGTTGCTCGGAGTCGTTCTTCACGCACTCGTCCCAATTTAGCTTCGGTCGGCCTTGGCGTTGCATCCTTCCTTGACACGCTTTGATCTCGGCCTGCTAAATGCTGAGGCATCGGGCGGTCTTATTGAGATACCCAAACCGGCCCATGATCGGTGTTGTGCGAGCATCTCCTCGATTAGGCGCTATCATAAGTTTCTTACGTACGTACTCATTCCTAATACGGTCATGCCTCGTATGTCCACGAGCCCACCTCGGTACTCTTGAGTCTCAAAGTGTCTCTGTTGTTTATCGCCCAACCTCCTTACTAGTAGAGCATAGCGGGCTGATCGCGGATTTGTAGAACAAATTTAAGCTTTAGTGGCACTTTGCGTCTAAGGGCCTTGAAGCTTGAGACACCATTTCCCCCCATCCAGTTGCGTTTGATGGAGGATATCTTCCTCGATGCCCCCATTACTTTGGAGTATCGATCCTGAAGGTAGCAGCGACTCTTTCCTTGGAACAATTTGTCCATCTAATAGAATGTCCCCTTCAACTAGCCCCGAATCTGAGACCGCACTTGAATATTCGGTCTTTGTTTTTGCTAAGCCTAAAGCCCTTCGATTCCAGATGCAGCGCCACAATTTGATTTTCCCCACATCTTCTTTTGAGTTGCCGATAAGCTCCACATCATCCGCAAAGAGCATGCACAAGGGATCTCATCCTGAATTTCTCTCGTAAGCACTAAATCGAAAATATATGGGCTCAAGGCTGATCCCTGGTGAAGCCCTATCTTAATCGAGAAATCGGATGATACTCCGCCGCTCGTCCTAGGACACGTGCTTCTTTCCTCATACATATCCTTGATTAAGTTTATGTACTTCGGTGATACCTTTTTCTGCTCAAGAGCCTACCAAATTACTTTACGCGGCACTTTGTCGTAGTCCTTCTCCAGATCAATGAAGACCATGTGCAGATCCCTCTTTTGTTCCATGTATGTCTCCATAAAGCAGAAAATGGCCTTCGTGGTGCGATCTTTCCGGCATAAATCCGAGTGGTTTGGTGAGACGGCTGGTTTGTGCGTATAAACGTCGTTCGATGACGCGTTCCCACGACTTGAGTGTATGCTCATCGGTTTGATTCCTCTATAGAATTACGAATATTCCCTTTGTTTTAAAAGATTGAGACGATCACGCTTCGACGCCCATCGTTCGACATTCGGTTTGACCGGAAGATGTTATTGAATAACTTGGTGACCAAGTTATCCCATCATCTCCTAGGAATTTCCACACCTCGGTCGGTATGGAATGGGATCCAAGGCCTTTCCTCTTTTTGTTCCTTTTAAGGCCTCCTTTTACCTCACTCTCGTGGATGCTACATACCGTGATGTCCTCAACCTATTCAAACTCTCGGCAACGTCCTCGAGGGTGTTTGGTAGGGTATCACTTTCTCCATTGAAAAAGTTGTTGAAGTACTCCTTCCAACGGGCTTTAATTTCTACGTCCTCCCACCCGACAGCGGTTCGTCGAGGCCTTAATACATTTGACACAGGACAAGGTCACGGGTATTAGTTCACGCATCCAGTGCAATCTTGTAAATTTCTTGTTCTCCTTCTCTAGTGTCTAGCTTACAGTGAAGTCCTCATAAGCCCGACCTTTTGCAACACTTACCGCTCGCTTTGCCCGACTTTTCGCCATCTTGTAATTCCGGTGGTTTTCTTCTCTTTCAAGTGCTTTGAGTTTTCGGAAGCAATATTTCTTGTGTCCCGATCGCTTGATGCACTTCCTCGACCACCACCAGGATTCTTTCGGGTCTCGTTTGCCGCTTCCTCTTGTCCTACACTTTCAACTGCTTTCTGTCGAATCCGGCCCCGGCGGTTTCGGTCCACATCTGGTCAGGTTCACCATCCTCGTAGAGCACACCTTCCGAAAGTGCTTTTTCTTTGAAGATTCGCGCTGCATCTTCCTTCAGGTTCCATCACTTAGTTCTTGGTGGGTTTGCATTTCTCTTCCGCTGGAAGCGAGTCTTGGTATAAAAGTCCGCAACTAACAGTTTATGTTGTGAAATAACGTCTTCGCCTTCTAGCAAAACCTTGCAGTCAAAGCATTCCGGTCTATCATCCTTCCTAGCTAGGATATAGTCGATTTTGAGTTTCGTCTTTCTTAGGATTTTATAGGTGACCAAATGCGACTTTCTCTTCTTGAACATAGTGTTTGCGATGAAGAGATCATATGCCCCTGCAAAATTCAGAAAATCCTCCCCCCCTTGGTTCAAGGTGCCGAGCCCAAATCCACCATGGACCCTTTCGAATCCCTACATGCGCCAACATGTCCGTTGAAGTCTCCTCCATTCTGACTTTTCGTGTTGTGGGACGATATTTACCATACCGTCTAGTGAGTCCTGAAGCTCTTATTTACATCATTGTCAGTGCGTTCCTGAGTGCATACGCACTGATAACTTTGATGGCCACTTTGCCTAAAAAGAGTCTCACGAGGTGACCCTGTCTCCTTTAAAGTCCCGCTTGACAACTTTCTCAGCCAAATCCTTATGAATTAGGATTCCCACCCCGTTTTCTGCCGGAGTCTCGCCGAGAAGTAAAGTCTGGAGCAGTGTCAGTCTACTTCTCGAACTTTCGCTCCCCGCCGCTTGGTTTCTTGCAGAGCACAGATATCCTGCCAGCGCTTACGTGCCACAGCGTCTAGCTCGGTCAGCTTCCCAAAAAGCGATCCCATATTCCAGCTACCGAAACGTATCCTAGTTGAATCGACTAGCGTCCTTGCCCCTCGAATCCGTCGCGGTGCGAGGACCCTGTACTATTCCTATTACACATCATGTCCGGGCGCCGAGATGATGTAGCCCTTGCTGAACTTATACACCCGGATTCGCTAGGCGCGTGCGTTTACGCATGTACGCCCACGTTTTATCATTAGTTTGTAAATTCATAAGGGATTTTGACTGTTTTCCATTGGTCAAGTCAGTACCAACAACCCGGTCCTTTAGACTGGTGGGGTACATCTTTGTGCGGGAGACACACGGGCGAGAACTGCAGGCGCTTTTGCACCGGGCATCGGAGTCTGCTTTCCAAGACATAGTAGTGACAAGTCTCCCCTCTTATCACCTCGCTGGGTTCGCCAAAACCCGGTTTAGGGAAGGTGTTAGTCAATTCCCTAGCGGGTTGTAAGGTCTGTTATTTAGTCCCTGTCAGGTGTGGGGAGCACATGCACCGACGGGGTGACACAGAGATGATATCGGAATTGACTTACCTGGCGTATCCATGATCATCTCCCATCTTACCGTATAACCAGATACGCTGAGCACAACTTAGGAAAGGTGTTAGTCATTTTCCTAGTGAGTTCTGGCACCTACTAGGGTTGTAGGGGATGTTGCAACGAGTTCGCATTTTGACGGTTTAGCTATCTGGAAATGAGTGACCCTGGTGAATGTAGGTATCTGCCCGAATACTCGAAGGTGGTTTTTTCATGTTTTCTCTAACGCAAATTTCGGGTTTAAATGCGTCAAGAGATGCTACTTCATGATTGGGTACTCGGGGGGGTTAGCCCTAACGCAAATTTCGGGCATGCGTCCAGAGATGTCACTTCACGAAGGTTGGGAACTCGAGGGGGTTAGCCCTAACGCAAGTTTCGGGCATGCGTCAAGAGGTTCAACTTCACGAAAATTGGGCACTCGAGGGGGTTAGACCTAACGAGATTTCGGGCATGCGTCAAGAGATGCCACTTCCCGAAGGTTGGGTACTCGAGGGGGTTAGCCACAACGCAAATTTCGGGCATGCGTCAAGAGATGCAACTTCACGAAGATTGGGCACACTCGAGGCGGTTTCCCTAAAGCAATTTTCGAGCAAACACCTGGCTCCAACAGATGATGATTCCAAAGTAGAACATGGGACGGGGGTGAAGAGGTAATCGGGCTTGACGTTAGCCGCACAGAAAGCGGCAGAGATCCAACCAGCACCCAAGAACCAAATACCACTCATACGCCAACACGTATTGTCCACCAGACAACGTCTATCTCTAATATGACTAGCATCTCGAGCCAATGAAGGGGAAGAAGCACGAACACTAGAGCGCAGGCAATCTAGGGGACACGCTGAGCGTGCACGCAATGATCCTCCCCATCACGATGAAATTTTCGAATATTACTCGGGCCTATCGGCCAAGGCTATATACTCGTTGAATACATCAATCTAGCGCGCGTGCGGCCAGAACACCTAAGGGAATCACGGACTGTTATTGCCTCAAACTTCCATGGCCTAAACGGCCATAGTCCCTCTACAGAAGCTGGTCGCGGAGGAATCCTCCACATAGCTAGTTAGCGGTGCGAGGTTTCGTTCGTTAACGGAATTAACCGGACAAATTGCTCCACCAACTAAGAACGGCCATGCACCACCACCCATAGAATCAAGAAAGATTTCCCGTCTGTGAATCCTTACTATGCCGGACTGGTAAGTTTCCTGTTGATTCAAATTAAGCCGGGCTCCACTCTGGTGGTGCCCTTCCGTCAATTCCTTTAAGTTTCACCTTGCGACCATACTCCCCAGGAACCCAAAAACTTTGATTTCTCGTAAGATGCCGGCGGAGTCCTAAAAGCAACATCCGTCGATCCCTGGTCGGCATCGTTTATGGTTGAGACTAGAAAGGTATCTGATCGTCTTCGAGCCCCAACTTTCGTTCTTGATTAATGAAAACATCCTTGGCAAATGCTTTCGCGGTTGTTCGTCTTTCATAAATCCAAGAATTTCACCTCGACTATGAAATACGAATGCCCCGTGAGGGCTGTCCTTGTTAATCATTACTCCGATCCTCAAGGCTAACGCAATAGGGACCAGAAATCTATGATGTGATCCCATCTGATGTATCCGAACTTGGGCTTGCTTTGTGCACTCTAATTTATTCAAAGTAACTTGACAGGAGGCATGAGCCGGCCAATTAAGGCTAGGAACGCATCGCCGGTAGAAGGGACGAGACAACCGGTGCATACCTAAAGGGCGGACCGGACGACCCAACCCAAAGTCCAACTACGAGCTTTTTAACTGCAACAACTTAAATATACGTTATTGGAGCTGGAATTACCGCGACTGCTGGCACCAGACTTGCCCTCCAATGGATCCTCGTTACGGGATTTAGATAGAGACAATCCTACATTCATCATCCCAAATCTTCTAGCAAATATTAAACTCCTCGGTAAAGGGTGGACGGTCCACCGTGGACCTTAATGGTCATTAACATCTCTTGTTTTGCTATTTTGTTGCATATTCCTGTCCTGTGGGTCTTTGTTTTGTCTATGAGACTCGACCAAATCCGATTAATAAAGATATTATACATCCTGGATGTTAATGTAACTCATGGGATCTGTCGAAACGTTCAGACCTCAAACCAGGATAATTGCTCTCTCTGCCCAACAGATCGGGGTCTTACCTCTTGGTGACTCCTAGAGCCGGATACAACTGAGAATTATAGTTTGTTCTAAAAAGATAATGTCAGAAAATACATCAGTTAAACTGCCACTTCTTTTCTTTTTGAACCAAAAAATTGCCACTTTTTTGTCGGTGATAATTATTATCTATTTGTTTATCTAGTTAGCATGCTTCAAAAAAGAAAACAGAAAAAAATCGGCCCATACTCAAAACCTTATAGCGCCCTGTTCTAAGACATGCATCCATCTAGTGATGGATATCAATGGAAACATGATTGGAAATAGGACGGTTAATATCTGTCCGATATCGGGAATCCGTTTCCGAGTATTCGACCCTATTGAATTTTATTCGTTTTATCGGATATCGGATCGGATATTCTATCTGATATTTCTTCCTTAACATATCGGAATCGGATTAGGCTCCATCTGAATTGTTAATTGGGAACATTAATTAAATACCCCTCCTTTTCAAGGTCTTCACAAATACCACTAAGAACTTCAAATACCATAAAGGTTTTTAAGTGGATAATGAAAATGAACTAGTACTTTTTTGGATAATGAAAATGAACTAGTATGTTCTTGCCGCGTGAAAACGTCAACTCAACCTCCTACGGAGGTTGAATTGACTTAATATAATCTTAGATGTGCCAAAAACTATACCCAAAAAACTTAAAATATACCCTTTAGGGATATTTATAAAGTTCTTTGGGGTGTTTGTGAAGACCCATGAAAAGGAGGGGTATTTATTTAATTCCCACTTGTTAATATCCGATAGAACAAGGACTTATTTGTGATTTACCCTGACATATTAGAGTCGAGTAGAAGAGTAAGGAAAAATATCCGATATCCGATATGAAATGTTTGAGAAATCGAACTTAAATTTCAATTGTGAATATTTTTATCGAAACGGATATTATCGGATAAATATTCGATATCCGATAAACAGCCTATCGGAATCGATATTCGATTTTGATATCCTATAGTATATTATCGAATATCGAATATTCGATAGCGCTTAACCTATCGGATACATATTTCCAAATATCCGACGGATATTCATCCATTGACACCCCTAATTGAAAATCTAGACATGCTAAAATAATGGATTAAATACAAAATTTCTAGAGGGACTTTCAAATATATTTTCCCAGAGAATATCGTTTATACCATGTAATTGCTACACCAGAAATGGGCCTAACAACTCTTCATCGCTAAAAGAAGAGTTATGGACTCTCTTTTTTTTTTTTTTTTTTTTTTATTTGTAGAATGTTCGATTCCTGACTAAATGTCATGGAACTCAGTTTGACAATAATATGTATGAGAGACGGTTTTTGCAGTGATTTTTAGACGGTACATTTAGAATTTTTGTATTTTCAGAGCAGTTCCAGCGGGATGAGTAAATGAACAGATTTTCCCATTGCCTCTCCACGGTGAGCTAAACCAAGGAAATGGATGGGCGAAAACTCAAACTTGGGGGCTTGCACAACCCATCTCAGTTTGAAACGAGAGTCTCAACAAGAGACGAGCGGTTCAATTAATATGGGATGATCGTCCTAATTTAGGACACGAAGCTCGTCTCATACTGAATCATTCGGTCTCAACCGAGCCAATAACGGCTAGGTTAATCCAACGGCTATCATCTGATTCCCTATAAATTCAATCAATTTTAACTCCAAAATCACACCTTCTTCACCCAAAATTCATATAATGTCTCTTCTATTTGTAGTCAATCTCCCTTTAATCAATACCAATGCCTTCCAGCGTTCGTGGTCCTCAAGAAGAAGATTTAACTCTTTGTAGAGCTAATGTGTTTAGATTAAGTGTATGTGGTCATCAAAATATGTCGGTTAATTTTGTATGACAAAATATTTTTGCAACGTTCGCAGAAAAAAAAAAGGAACAAAATGAGGCACGATGCTCCTGGATTGTCGGCTCGTTTTCAAGTAATAAGTCATGATGTCAATCAATTCCTAGGAATGACATGGCAACTTAACTTCCATAAAAGGAACGCTGAAACTAAAGCTCTAGCGTCATGGTAGTCATCTAACGGCAAACCTTCCGTACACGAACCTCTTAGAGATCTCCACGGGTACAACTCATTCTGTTACATGGCTCCACCACTAGACCATCGAACGAAGACATGAACGAGTTTTATAATTTAGTTTTAATTGAATGATAGGCTAGTTTTAATCCAATGTAATTGCTTTGATCTAATATTGTTTGTTCAAATCCAATGTAGTTTGCTTTAAAATAAGAAAGTTCAAATTAAGTATGATCGTAATGGTGTAAATAGAAATTTTCAATAATAAATTTAACGTAACACAACATAACACCAAACTAAAACGATGCGACAATGAATCAATTAGTTCCTACACCTAATCAATCCACTATTCCACTCTCTGAGAAAAACATCTAGGATATTCTAGTAGTGTTTTCCATATGTGTCTTCTTCTGTAGAAGTGTATAATGCATGCATAAAAAGTCACATAGCCGGGCTTTGAGCATCCACTAATTCTCTGTGGATAATGTTTAAATTTGTGATCTCCATATCCACAGTGCTCGCGGTGTAATAACTTCTTCTTCAATTTGGCTTTTAAATTTTAAGTTTTTGCACAGTTCTGCAAACTTTTCTTCTTCTTCTTTAACTTTCATAGCATCATCTATCATATGTGGTTCCTCGACACAGTTAGTATTTTGACATTGTAAATACTTGAGCTTTTTCTGTTGCGATTCAATGACCATCTTGATGTATGCGTGAAAGATCTTCTTGTGGACACTTTGAATACATCCATGGACATTGCATCAGAAAGTAATCATCCTCGAAACATAATGGACAAACCTCTTTTGTTTCCACAAATAATATTTCTTTCCATTTTCTATTAGAAAACATGGTTGATGGTGTTGGTTAAGAATGATTTTTGTAGGTTGGTTTGAGGTTGAGAATGAAAGTAGTGTGGATTTTATAAGAAAAAACATCGCCATTATCATACGGTCGTTGGTCATTTTCAAAAAGTCGTCATTGTAAATAAAGTTGTTAGTAATTCATGTCCATGGATTGAATCAAATTAATAATTACCGATTAATTAAATTTTGAAGGAAAATTTATAAGCTCCAAAATTTTCTAATTCATTGATTAATACTGCCTCATTGATTACTTGATATAAACTTAGACAATAAAAACTTAAACAGTGACTTCAATAAAAATCTCGGACAATCTTTGTCCTCCTCGTTGTCTTCATTTGACATATCTTCATTCAACACATTTGTGAACTGTTTTTTCTTTGTTTAGCTACTTTTGGTTGTCAACTTTCAAAACTTGAGCTCTTCTTTGTTATTTGGCAACACATCTTCCTGCATTAACTTTTAGTTGCACCACTGACCATTGTTCCCCTTTTACGATTTTCGATTTATTTTTTTTAATTATTAATAACGTCTTTAAGTTTCGCTTCACAAAATAGTGTAATAACTTTTTGAGACATTTTAATTAAGAAGATCTAAAATACTAGAATGAAAAGTAGAAGGATGTTTAATAAAAAATACTCAAAAGAGAATTGAAATTTGGTGTAAATTTTAGTGTCTAAATGAGTGTGTTATTTATAGAGGAAAATTCGTCATTGGAATTCTACTGTTCTCGTATCAGTTGGAGACGGCCGTCACAATCCGAGACTGAGACTCGGCTCAAGTTGGTGTAAAAGGTATGCGTCTTTTTTTTTTTTTTATTTCCGGTAACAACCAACAAGACGTCTCATAAATGACCTAAAGTAAATAACCAGTTTTTATGTAGACGTTTGGGAAGTTGGAAATCAACTTTCCATGGCTCTGCTCACCTGTTGATCAGATTGCACCCGTCTATCCACAAGCTTATGAAAATCAAAGATTTTTAACACCAGCTAGCCAGGGCTGCTACAAGACTAATTATTATTTCCTTTTTCCTGTTGATTCCTTCCTAGTACATCCCTTCTTTCTCCCCTCCTGCAATATCATGTTCAAACTAAATCTGATTATTCCAGAATCGCCTCACCTCAATGCCCCATTTCTCTTTAATCCTCCAACCAGTTATTTTTCTGCATTTCAAATTCACATTTCAAATCTCCTCTAAACTCTCTATTAAGATGACCCACATCATAGTAAGTATTCTAACTTAAGTGTGTTAACTGTTTGATAAATTGTGTCACTGAACTGAACACAAAGCTATTTCTACTTTCTCTTATCTAATTTGGTTTAAGTGTATAAGATAGCTTATTACCATTTGTTTTTCAATCTTATTAATAATGTTGAATCACTAATTGAATTTGTAACTTTTCTTGGGTATATTATATAGGTAGAATGTATTGCCCATTCATTCGGTACACCTTTGTGAGCCATGGCCATTTCTGGCCATGAGCAACAATTACGCTTCCGCCTCATACGGCTACTCTTGGTATGGATGTAGGCATTCTGCCGTATCAGTGCTGGCATTCTGCCATATGAGCGGTACATTTGTTATAATCTTTTATTTCCTAATGAATCCAAACTACAAGTACATATATTATGATGGCAGTTGGATGCATGTGTGCATGCTACATATTATATTCCAAATGATATTGGAGTATAAGGTAGTGACTAGATTTCTTATTTGGCTTGCAGAATGGAATGCAACTATCCAGGGACGAAAATTGTGTTTCAGGTTGATGGTGGTTCAAACCCTTACTACTTTGCTACATTGGTCGAATAAGAAAAGACGGAGTTTGTGATATTGCTTCTATTGATCTTCAAGATAGTTCAGCTTCGGCTAATTGGCGATGGATGCAGCAATTGTGAGGTGTTGTATGGAAGTTGAACTCAGGTTCTGCAATTGTGAGGTCCATTATCACTTCTCTTAAGTCCTCAACTGGGGAGATGCGTGTCGCATTAAATGCCATTCCTGCATAGCGGGGTGCTGGTGTTACTTCACTATCGGTCAATTGTCAAATGAATAGCCAATGCTCCCCTTTACATAGAAACTGGGGTATTGCTTTTCAGTAAAGGCCTACGCCCTATGCAGTGATGCAATGGTGTAGTTCATTGTGCGTTAAAACTTGAACTCTTGTTTCCTGATACTTTGTTTTCTTGTTTTTGTCCAGTAGGTGGTGCGTGTATATACTATATCTTTTCCCTGTCTAGATTTAAAAATGACATTTTATTCTTTTTATCACATTATGGGTTGTATAGTTTTTTTAATTATCCTCGTTTTGTGTGCTTCACATTTCTTAGGGCGACCGCAGCGAGGATTTATTCTTGAAGATGAACTTGCTGTGCTGTTGGGATCAGTCACAATTATGGGAAGCCTGGTGCCCAGGTTTTGTTTTCCATGGGTGCCATAGAACATCCTGATTCATGGAAGATGATGGGTTTGAACTTGAAGGTATAGTTTCAAACTTTCAATGCTCACTAGTTGTCTGATTCAGTATAAATAGAGCTTATACAAGTTTTTTTTTTTTTAGATGGTTGCAGCTTTGTTGATGCTAAAGTTAGCAGATATGTAGCTGCGGGGATTGTTACTGAGCGACATGCCATAGTTTTGACATTGGTTTCGTCGCTGACCTTTGGTTGATACATCTGATTTCTTCGAGGTTAGCTACACTTTTTGTTTATATCCGGTTGATACTTCTCTGGACTTGAATTGGTAGAATGGATATTTAGTTATAGCATATTACTTTAGTATTAGGTTTTCCTCAGTAGGTATATATGTTAAGTGGTAGCATTTATCTTGACGCCAGAATATGCTAGTATTAGACGAACTTTAAGCAGTCTCCTTCAAATGGGTGCCATCCTATTAATATGACATGCTAGCAGCTATGCTGGCCCGTTGGTATATTTGAATCCTTTTGATTTACCTTTTACGTGTCTTTGATAGCCTCTAAATTAGTAAGAAAAGTTTCAGCCATCACCCGTCCTTTAAAAATGATAGCCACATAACAAATTTGCGCACACAACTAGAAACACATACTTAAGACACTAATTACTATCACATCTTTTACTGAACTCTGCACATTTTTGTTGATTCACGTCCAGTAATTCTTGACCTTCTTAATTGCTATCAGAGGGAAATATTAGTATCCCTTGATCATGGCGTAAGAAGCTCTTGGTGTTGAGGGTTGGCCTCTCATTTTTATCTTCCTCCTCATCCTCATCATAGTTGAAAGGGAGGGGTACAGTTGTGAATGCACGAAACTTGCCGACATTGTTTACATGTTCATTCTCTATCCTGAGAATCAATAAAAATCATCATTAGTAAAACAAGAATTAGCTAGAGAATCTGATAGGAATTAAGAACCCATAGGAAAATTTTCTACTCCACGAACATGATTGCCAAAGAAGTACAGTTGTCTTTGCCATATACTAAGTCAAATGAATATAGAACCATGAAAAGCACCTGAAGAAATTCCATACACCACGACGAATAATCTCTAGGCATGCGACAAGAGCTACCATTGCTTCCTTGTGTAAGAAAGAAACTTGAATGTTTAATACTGTCTGTAGCCAGGCAAATCTCAACAACACATCCGTTACCATGGCTACAAAGTAAACACTTTTTTGTGAAACAAGAAGCTTGTCTCTTAACCAAGGATTCTTTGAATTCCTTCGTAGTAGTCCCCAGTCTAGAACAAGGTCCCAATATATAGCAGCAACAGCTGAAATGATTGCACTGATCCAAGCCATTACCAATAGTCCTGTTGTGTTTCGCTTACTGTAAGCTGTTGTCAGGCTGACTGCGAGACAAATACTTAAGTATTTGAACCCGTTAAGTCCTTGCATTTGATCTTTCTCTTCGAAATATCGCCTAAAACACTACAAAGAAATAAAGTTACAAGGTCCATCGTTAGGATTGGATATTAACTCATGATTCCTTTTAAAGATACACATAAAACCTTGGATAAATTTGAACCCATGGAGAAAACAAAAAAGGTTTTTGGATTTTTAGTTAAAGAAGTAATATTAAACAATATAGATCCTAGTTTAGCTTAAGTGATTAAAGATACCAACCTGTAATGCCCGTAGCCAAAATGGGAATGCAGCCAACATGATATAGAATGAGTTGTAAACGATGTCAGATTTGCATTTGGTCTCCCTCATTTTGTAATCACCTGAAGCATAGTAGCATATGTAGAATGCAACACTTCTAAGAGCTTGCCCCTAGTAGAGTTAACCAAAGAACATAGAGTTCTTGTTAATTAGCTGTTTCAAATTGAACACGTAAACGTGAAAACACAGTGACCTGCTTGATCGACAGAAAAAGAAGAAATAAACCAGCTAACGAACCTGACTACTCAGCTGATCAGCCAACACAAAATCTGATAGAGTGACCTGCTTGATCGACAGAAAAAGAAGAGATTAAGACGAGATTTTAATGATCATTGGTCTATTCATGATGGAGTGCTTTATCTAGTCATGACTTTTACTATTAGAAGTCTTTTCATTCTTTACCTTGTACAGAGGAGCACTGATACAACGGAATGCAGTTCGCAAAAGGAATACACGACTAGAACGATATACGATATTGAATGGGCAAACAGTTATGAGACCTATAACCTGTAAAATCAAGAAATTATTTAATTGTTAAAAAAATGGTACCATAAACTAAGAGCTATAGCATCACAAGTTGATAGATTAGTAAATAAAATCTCTTACGGAAACTAATGCTAGAGGAAGTAATTCCGTGAGTGCTTTGTATTTTTTTGTGCTTGTATCCATTTCCATGTCTAGGTTAGCAAGTACACTACCCAATGCAACTGTTGCAAGAATTGTACTTAATAGAAAAACTTCTCTGTGTCCCAACTCTGTTCCTTGCTTGAAACCGAATATAAATGGATAATTTATTCGATAACGTTGCCAAAGTATATGTTTGCTGCATATAGGAGCATATGTAGGACAAGAAATCCAAATAAACTGCAAGGAAAGTTCAAACAAACGAGTCTTTCAGTCAAATTTACTTCATTCGTTTGTATTAATAAGCTATTTATCATCACATTTGATGATGTGACTTTTGGCTCTAACTAACCTGTAGAGAGGAAACATGGTTTCCATATAAGGCTGGGTTTGGTAATGCTTTTATTTTTCCAAAAGCACTTTCAAAACCTATATATGTCAATAATATTTGAAATTGGTGTTTGGTAGAAAAAAATCAAAGTGCTTTTTACCCAAAGTACTTCCCAACTTCCTCAATTTTCAAAAGCTGGGGATGAGGAGCTTTTAAAAGCTACAAAAGCATAAGCTTTGGTCCCACCTAAATTTAATGTATGATTTATCTTTTTTGTCCCTATTTTATTTTAAAAATGACAAAAGTTACCCTTAAATTATATACAATCAATTTTTTATTTCTTATATTTTAGTCTTTAAATATTATTATTTTTTATTTCAAACTATTTCATTTACCATTTCATTTATCAATAATAAAAATATAGAAAAATATTAAATAATTACTTAATTAATTTTAGTTTGATTTTTTGTTTGAAAATTATATATATATATTAAAAAGTGGTTATGTAAAATAAATTTTTTTAACAATCATAATAATAGTAACAATTAGTAAATTTAATATTATATATATTTATATTGAATAGTAAAAAAAAAATTATTTTTAAAGCCAATAAAATCGAATAAAAGTATTTTCAAAGATATATGCTTTTTTGTCATTTGCTACAACAACAATAGTTGAATTTGATATTTTACCAAACACACTTTGACTGTTTTTTTAATCAGCTTTAACTTTAGTTAATATTTTACCAAACATCAAACTGCTTTTTCCTCACAGCACAGCACAGCAACGCACAGCAGAAAAGTGCTTTTACAAAAGGCTGTGACAATACCAAACTAAGCCTAAGTAATGTGTTGCCCTCTTTTCTAATAAGATTCCTTACATTTATGACCAAAATAAGGCATATCAGAAGAGAAATTGTGCAGCCCAAAAAGAAACCTGAAAGGAAAAAATCATAGGTAAAAAAATACAAATTCGTATTGAATTAAACTAGGGAAAATCAGAATAATGCCACATTGTAGAGAGTGTTTTCTTACATGTCATACTATTATCTGCTCAAGTGAAAATGCTACTACAAGTGTTTATGAAAAAGCAAATGAAGTTTTTGATTCTGAAATCATTTTTACCAGAGGAAAATGTTGTTGTGTGTTTCTCTTTCTTCTTTTTGATCTCAAGATGTTCATGCCTTTACTACGGTTTGACTTAGAGAAGTGCTTGATAAATGAATCCTCTACCCTGTCCATGAGCCTCCTAACCTGTAATTTCAGAACAATATAACAAAATCCCTTTATGAGTTCACTACAATTTATGAATACCTATTGCTATATTTAAAGATTAATTTGTCACCAATGATGGAAAATGAAGTTTACATCGTCAGAGCTGCCCATGTAGGAGTTATCCACCATGTTCAGATATACTTTTGATGCATGTCTTGCAGTTATCTGCAACAAGATAGTCATCGAATCAATTTCAAATGTTTAAAAGAATTACAAAAAAAAAATTGGTTGAATACGAAATAGAAAAATACCTTGTCATATCTCTTCATGGTCTTGGAAAAGGCCAAGAGGTTCATAAAGCTATAGCTCTTTAAAAGTTGAAGCTTGTGATAGAAATGGACAATTGCTGTCTTGAGTTGTTCCTCAACTCTCTTTAGATTACGTCTTTGAAACTGATTGACTCTCACTATTTCCGTTCTTAAAACTGATGATTCTTTTATAGTTGATCTCGGACCGGATGAACCATTGATCTTAACGCTGTTCAAGATTTCCATATGAGCTGGTAGTTCAGTCTTCAATTTTTCTGCATGTCTTTCTCTTCTCTACAGCCATTGTTATCAGTTAGCTGTTTATTAGATTGATCTGATCAGTATCATCAGAATAGATTTGATTGCTTGTTCATTCTCATCTGAATAACTTCCGTCGCTGCTTGGCCCAATGCTTTCTTCTATGACTTCCATATGCACCATTTCTGCACATTTGTTATCAAGTTGTCAAACTCTATATAGTTTCATAAACATAATAAGAAGGGGCTTTTATGCAGGCTTAGAAATATTGTCTCGGATCTTAATTCTAATCAATATACAATTGCACATGCAAGACATAACCGTTCTTCCAGCATATGAACAAGAAATATTGGAGATTACTTACCAGTACTGTGGGGGACAGTGGAGTTTTCTGAAGAGACGGAGAATGCAGCAGAGATTCAGCAATTTCATTGCAGAGGTGTTCAAACTTTGCTTGATCAGTATCGTCAATTTTTACCCTAAAAAAGCAATCAATGCATCCATTTGCTTGGTCAACACGGCAGCTTCATTCATAACTTGTCAACCTTGTGTTTGTAGAACTTATTAACTTTGTTGAATTCCTCGT
>JAJJWW010005394.1:0-64618 GCA_023531295.1 Papaver armeniacum | reverse complement strand
AGTCAAACCGATTTTTCGCCCGAGTTGTCACCGATTTTTCGCCTTAGTCAATTCAAGAATTAAACTAAGTATATTCATAGAGATTTAATAAGATGAAATTAGAGATGGGTTTTATTTGAATTAGAGTTTGAGGTTGAAGATTATTGAAATCGACAGTTCGGGTTTGCATCCGTTTTAAGGAAGATTTGGGATTTGAATTGGGATTAATTGAGAACCGATGGTGATGATGGGTATGTTTTATGTTGGTTGAACTGAATTAAGGGGTTGTAGTTGTTCTTGAGATGAATTGCTAAATCAAGACAAGCTAAGATGAAGAATATGATTTCGATTGCTTGTGAGGAATGTTTTTGAGGTAATTGTCTTCCTCTCAAAGTTAGTAAGATTATTATTTTGTTGTTGTGTTTCAAGTTGGTGTTAGTGGAATGATTTGTTGGATGTTGATGTAATAAATAAGGTGACTGGGGTTATTATAATGATGGTTTTATTTGTGTCTGGGATTGGTGAAAATGGAATTCAAGAGATGTATGAGATTGTGGTGGTGGAGATGAAGAATGGTGGTTTACTGTGATGAATGAAGTACATGTTGGGATTCAATTTAATTGTATATGGTCATTGGTGATGAAATTGAATAAATTACTAGTATAGAAAGTGTAGAAATTGGTGTTGAGGTTGTTCTTGTTGAACCAAAGAGATATGGTTGATGGCTGTGAAACGAGGAAGTTACTTAGTTGTTGTGTGACAACTGAAGTTAATGGAGTTGGTATTGAATTTGAATAGGAACTGAATATAGTGTAGGTTCAGTGGAACATCTCAGTTCATAGAAGTGGTTGTGAAATTAGTAAACAAGGTGGTAGTGAAGGGTGTATGGATATAGAATGAAGATGAACTAAATGGAATGTGATGCAGATGGTATGAACTATAGTTCTACCGATTGTTGCAGGGCATGGATGAATATTGGAATTCGTGAATATTGTTTATGCGAGTTGTGGTTGTACAGTTTTGGTGGTAATGATAGTATGGGAATTGATTGATGAGTATTGAACTTTGGAAGCAATAATGGTGGATAAGACAGTGTGGATGTGAGGATAATGACTGTGGTTAGAATGAGTGTATGTATTGATGAGTTGAACAGCTTTGAGATGAATGTAGAAAGAGTGGAGCTTAGAGCTGCAACTGCAGTTAGATATTAACAACGATCGATTCAACGAATGAACCAGTGGATCGTGGATCTCGAGGTAGGCGTGGCTTGTCATCAAAAGAGGTGGGAATACATTTAACTCTTTTGTAACCATTGTTGTTTCTTTTACAAAATTCTTTGTTTAACAAACTCATGCTTGGTTTGATTATGCATTCCATGTCTCTTTTTATTTGTATTACGATTGTTCTGTTGATTCTTTGAATCTTTCCACGAATTGGAATGGACTTGTAATGTTTGTTTGTCATATGAATTGTTATGGGAAATGCGAATTTCCACTTGTGGTATATATGATACGCTCCTTCGCATTTATATCTAGTATTTATTAATCGGTGTGGAATTGGCATCAATATTACTAATCGGTGTGGAATTGGCATCAATATTACTAATCGGTATGGAATTGGCATCAATATTATACATTGTTTGAAGAAGGAGTTTGTCCATATACATGTTTGTTTGTTTCAGTGACTTGGTCACTGTTTATTGTTTCGGAAAACACGTATTGTTTTCCAAATCTTGCTTATGATTACTTGAAAGTTAGATGTTATTTCTACTGGGCACCCCTTTTAGGGATGATGTGCTCACCCATTCCCACTTTCGGTTTGAGAGACAGATCGAGTTGCGCAATGAATCTTCGAGGAGTTGATTAACTTCGCTATGTTTATTATGTTGTATATTTTATTTGTAAACCAAATGACTATTGTATATGTATCATTTGAGAGGAATCCTTGTATATATATATTTCGAGCGGGGCTAGTTTTGGGTTAAGTTTTTGTAGCAGATTTCTAAATTGAATGTTTAAGTAAATGATTTAGATTCTTAGTGCCTCTTTATTTAGTTAATCTCTTGGATTAGTCACTACTAGCTTATGGGGCGCTACAAGAGTATTCTCTCTTCCTTCTTGCTAAGCCAATCTCCTTCTCGATTTTACCATTAATGTCAAGAGTTAATCCGAGACTTATATTTAGGATGATCTTTCCGATCTTGCATCTTCTCCGTGAGAAACCATTTGATCCGCACCCATAGTTCTGGACAAGGAATGATCAAAAAGGAGAAGAATCTTTTTATATTTTTCATACTTCCGAAAATATAATATTCCTAAAAATACGAATATATCAAATATCTTCAAACACTAGATATTATTTCCATAATCTACACAAAAGTGCCTTGATTTTTTCTTCTTCCTCACTCAAAATTTGGCACACAAGATGAGGAAAGAATTCTAATACCGATCAAGTGGCATTATTATGAGATTTTCTCTCATTATGGAATTTTGAACAACCAGAGTGTTCTTGATCTAGTATAGTATGAAAAGATCTCTTTCTATTACCTCGAACCAACGAAGTACCTTGAGATAGACTGAAATTGCAAACGCAACTTTTAGCAATTCTGTTTTTAAGACAGTTTTTGCATCTTGTCTTATTTATCCCTTCACCATTAGATGATTTAATAACATCAGAAGACATGTCCATTCTTAAAATGGGTAAATCACTAGTGGTGGGGGAAGGAATAAGATTGACAATTAATGCAACAACAGTTGTTTCCTCTTCTTCAGAATTATATGAATCGGAGGACTCATCTAGAGTTACAGCCAATGCCTTGCTCCCAATATATTTCTTAAGATTGGGACAGTCTTTAGCAATATGACCAAACCCTTTAGACTTGAATCACTGCGGCTGATATTCATCATCTTCTTCTTGATCCTTTTTGACAGGAACTCGATCATGCGGTCGAGAAGATCGATAAGTATCCTTAACGAATCTCTTGTTTCTTTTCTTTAAGAGATCTCGAAACTGTCTAATAATTAATGACAAAGATTGTTCAATCTCATCATCAGAATTTCCTACAATCTATTCATTTGAATCATCCAGTTGTCTATTCCTTTCCATTGAAGTTTTTGGAACTTTTGCTTTAAAAGCGATTCCTTTACTTTGAATAGACTGTGATTCATGATCAAAGATCTTTAACTTACCAACAAGTGTGCTTCGTGTGAGAGTTGAAAGATCATTTTCTTCTATGATTGCATGCTTCTTAGAATCGTATCTAGATGGCAACGATCTGAGAATCTTGCATACTATATCCTTTTCAGAAATAGTCTTTCCTAACGAGAAAGAGGCATTAATTATCTCAGAGAGTTTAATGTGAAACTCCTCAAAAGTGTCGTTGTCATCCATTCGAAGGTTTTCCCACTCGGAAGTGAGGGTTTGAAGTCAAGCTTCTTTCTATGAAGAATTTCCTTCGAATACGATCTGAAGATTATCCCAAGCTTCTTCCGAAGTTTGACATGTTGACACATGATGTTTAGGTCGCGACTTACAGCATGAATAATAGCATTCAAACCATCTGAATTATGCTTTGCAAGTGTCTTTTCTTCGTTCGAAAACTCTGCTAAGCGTTTAAGCTCAGTTTCTGAATTTTCTCTCTTTGGTAGAGTATAACCATCGACGAATAATAGCCAAGTATCAAAGTCTCGTGATTGAAGAAAAGATCTCATAGCAGATTTCCACCATAGATAGTTTGTTTCGTAAAATCTTGGCGGCACGTTAATTGAAGTCGATTCATGAGAACTCGAGTTCATTCTTATAACTTGGATCACACCAAACACAGATTGTTATATCTTTTCGTGTTTGCCTGCTCTGATACCAATTGAAAAGGCGAGGGTACCCAAATATACCTCAAGCTAAAACTTTTCCTACCTATAAGTCCTTTGTCCGAAAGTGATTGTCTATGGACTGAGTCGAGACAATACAACTAATCGGTTCACACTTCGTATGATCGTCTATGGATATGAGATCGAGACAATACAACAACGAAGTATGTTTACTTGATACAAAGGTTCGGACTTAGCCAAACACAATAGGATTGCTTATCAAGTAAATATGAATTAACGTTTGTGTGATTTACTTTAATTATTATAAAATTATTATAATGCGAAAAATAAAAGTAAATGACACGGAAAGATTTTGTTAACGAGGAAACTGCAAATGCAGAAAAACCCCGGGACCTTGTCCAGAATTGAATACTCTCAGGATTAAGCCGCTACACAAAATTACACCTAACTTCATATAGTTGAGACCAAGTAACTAACCCTATAGTTCACTTAGTTCTGTCTGTATTCCCATGCCTCCGACTTGTTAATAAGTCACGTACTTGGAACAATTCCTTTGGTTCGTATTCCAAACAGTAAAGGAACAACAAATCTGTTTGGTATCAACTCTATTCAACCAGGTGATATGAGTAGGACAAAGGCTCTTCCGTTTATCTTAACATAAACTCCTTTGTCGGGTCCTTAGATATATCTTATGTTCAATCACCCAATGGTAATCGTTTAAGATTAAGCCAATCAATACTTTTAATCAAAAAGAAACGTATTGATGCCGATCTACTCAATTAATCAATCCAATCTACCACAAGGATAAACCAATTATTAATTGGATCCTATTTTACCCAAACAAGTATTGTGCGCACCAAAGATTATAAAACCCAAGTCAGATCTTCAATATATCTTCTTTGTCTTCAAATCTTCTTAAATCTTCAATAAAAACCTGCACACAATCACTTGAATCTCTTGTGATCAATCACGCACAGAACGAAGTCTGTTAACAATGGATTATCACAAAATCATCTTTAGAACTAACAATAGTCTAAAGATCCATGTCGAAACTCTGAACTAGTTTGAGTGAATCTTATATCAGAAGAGAAGATTCTCAAGAATAAACAAACTAGGTGCAATCAGATTTCAACCACCATTAGTCAATCAAATCAATCGAAAACAAAGATAAACCGCAATTATCTAGTTTCCCACCAATGGCTCGCGCTAGAGCTTCTCAATCCCAAAGAAGACTTTAAACTGAGCGACCGTAAGAGATTTCGCCTAATTAGGTTACTCTCCTCTCCGAATAGTTGGCTACACCAGTAACAACAATAAATGAGTAAATCTGTTGTTACGAAGGATTAGTTTGCTAGAAAGGAAAACTTCGTGTATTTATAGACAAGGAAGTTTGGACACCAAGGAATTTCCAAAACCGAAAATATTCTCAAGATATTCATAAAAGCACAGATTCGGTTTTCATAATTCCTGGAAATGCTCTGTCCAAAAATAACGATCGAAATCTCTCGGAAAATCTAATTAGTAAATGCACATTACTAATTCTGTAATTTCCCTACAAAATGAAATTAATAACCTTAATTAAAAGATTCTTAACTTACTTATATTTCGATCCTGGGATTCTCTTCCCTTAGTCGTTAAGGAATATCTTTGAACAATTATAGAAATAAACATTCACATCACGTGTTCAAAGTTTGTCGACATCTTAACTTTGTAAGTTCTCTTTCACACTTACAACCTTGAAACCGATTTGCCACACTTCCAAACAAGTTTAGAATTGGTTCATCTGACTTTCAAGAACTATGTGATTGATCAAACCAACATTCAATCACAATCATGGGTTTACGGTTCTACCAAAACAAGTTTCGGTTCTACCTCCATGTGAGTACTATGCATAGTCACACTAGCTTCCCAAAATTTCGGTTGACAAGGTACTAGGATCGGTTCCCCACATATATATGGTATCTAACTTATATGTGTTGCACATGTCCATAGGATCGGTTCCCCTTTCTGCTATAAACCTTGTTGCACCCCATACAAGGATCGGTTCCCTTTGATGTACTGCACCCCTTACTAGGATCGGTTCCCTTTCCCTTATTAGGATCGGTTCCCTTTCCCTTACAAGGTCAGACATACAAAATCCGATAATACCACAGAGATTACTTAAGATCGGTTTTACTAATAAAAGTTATACCAATACATAAGTCGTGCCTTTGTGAACAGTTCTACCAAGAACACAACAAGTTGTGAGCGGTTATACTCTATCACACATATTGGTTGTTCATAAGATATGCAATGAATAACAAAACCAATAACACCTGGCAATTTCCTTTTCGGTTCACAAACAAGTTTATGAACTTAATTCCTTAGAACACATGTAAACATTGTTCCCTAGGATGAAATCCTCACCTCATACCCATACATAATCACAATAGCATTCAAATGATTATGGCGATGTCTTATCTACAAAGTTTAATGGTTAAGAAATAAACCTCGTATTGTATTCCTTAATACTATGCCTATCTAGAGTTCAAATATGCTTCGCGGTTATGTTTTCAATATGCACGACTTGAAAGATACGTTAGGGAATGAAACAGTTCAAGTCAAATATCACTAACCTCAAGTGGAAGGATGATTGTTGTCGTTGTAGCTCCTTGCTTCTTCACATCTTCAAGTCTTCGCAATACTTGTAATGTCTCATATCCTAATACTTTCAAGCTAACCTATACGAAGTTTAACTCTAGTACATAATCAAGCGACTCTTAACATGAGTTTTGATCCACTAAAATATGACAACCAAACTTGACATACCAACGCTTGGTGGGTTCAACCGATCCATGCTCCAACATAGATAATTGCGGTTTATCTTTTGTTTTCGATTGATTTGATTGAATAATGGTGGTTGAACTTTGATTGCACCTAGTTTGTTTATGCTTGAGAATCTTCTCTTCTGATATAAGATTCACTCAAACTAGATCGAAGTTTCGACAGGGATCTTTAGAATGTTTGTAGATCTAAAGACGTCTTATGATAATTCATTGTTAACAGACTCCGTTCAAGTATAAACGTGTTGAACATGTCCATAGGATATCAAAACCAAAAAGAATCTTACAAATCTCAAAATAGACTTGCAAACCTATAGAGTTAAGCACGAGGGTTCCACACACCATTTTTGATAACCAATATCACAACCGAAACTACAAAGTAATTTGTTTTGATATGTTATCAAGGAAAAAATTGCCCGAAGCAATTTTCCCAATTTAGTTTAGCAAACCAAAAATCAACTAAGCACCTTAGTTCCTTTGCTAAACCGATTGTACAAATACATTCGCTTCATTCGATAAGACTCATCAGGTTCTAATTATCCATATAACTTAGACCTTTCAATTTTAAACAAGACAAGTACTTGGTTAGTTAACTAGCATTTATTGTTAAGGCATTCGATTAGACTTGAATAACCGAAACCTCCACTTTGATAAGTCTAAATAAGATAAACTTAGTTTCTCTTATCCGGAATCGAATTGTACTAAACAACTCATCCCGTAAACCTTTTCTTTCGTTAAGCCATAAATAATTTATACAAACCAAAATAAATCAACTTGCATAATTATTCACCTCAACCGGAAGCAATTGAATCAACATAAGCATTAAAACACCGCAATTGCACCTAAATTTTGTAAGCCTAAACAATTGATACCACACAATAAAGCAAGATAATAATAGTTTTTCTTAACCGGAACCAATTGAATCACACACACATCCATACACACATCATGGAATAAAACATCAATTGTACCGAGATTTTTTTAAGCAAAAGCAAAATATATTTGAAATAAAATCAGGCTTTTCTTAAACAGGAAAACAATTAACTAACAACATTGTTACCTCAAATTACGCATCCCTCCAATATGTTTGCATCTTCTTCCAGGGAGAATTGATATCGAAATATCATTATGTTGTCATCCTTATGCAAAACAAAAGAATAACAACAACCAACCTTTACCAGAGAAAAGTTGAAAATCGGTTTTAACAATTGCAAGCAAGAGTTGAAAACTGTTGAAACACATATGCTTTTATGCTAAACCAAAATCGATTCAACATATTGTGACTTTTTTACATATTGTTTCTACCAGAACCCCTCATGATCCTTTGATAAAGCCTACCAACATGGGCTAGAACTTAATCCTGCTAAATCAAAAAGTCACCCAAACCATAAGGGTTCACATCGTATGAGATCGAATATTAAGGTCATGAAAACCGAAATCATACATCTCATAAATCAATTTGCAATATACCATAAATATTCAACATAAAATCAAGTATTGCAATTACCTCAATCTTGTAGGAAATTGAATTGCGAAACCAACACAAAAAGAATAAGGTCATTCCGAGTTCAGACGAAGAAGTTATATGCAAAACTGTTTTACACTCCTTCGTATTGCACCTCTCACTAGGATCGGTACCCTTGTGTTGCACCTCTCACTAGGATCGGTACCCATGTGTAGCTAGTGAAGAATCATAATACTAAACTGTTTTTGGCATAACTTTTGCATACGAAGTCCGAATTCAGTGATTTTTGGCTCGTTTTAACCGTAAAAACAAGAGTTACACATATATGATTAGTATATATCAACATCATAACCTCAAAATTACCGTTTCTACAAAAAGATCAAATTATAGATAGATAAGTTATGAGTACAGAAGAAAAGCAATCTCCCTAAAGATGTTAATTAGTCATATAATAACCGAGAGATCATGTGCTCAGTTTCATGTGCTTCCTCACCCTTCATAACATTGAGCACAAAGGTGAGCATGCACATTCCATCACAACTAGGTTGTGTTGAGTTGATCCTTGTCTTGTTCGTCACGAGTGACAGAATCATCATTCTTGACCTCTTGCTTGGTTTGTTTTCTCTTGTTCCTTCTCTTGTTTTTCTTCTTTGACTTGTGATGAAGAGTGTCATTATCACAACATTTACTAGTGTTGATGGTGGATTTTCGTTTAAGGTTAAATTTGTAAAAAAAAACCCAGAAAAAACCATGCGCTGACATCTTGTAAAAGATAAAGCCATTTATAAGTGTTGGATACTCCCTCACTTAAGTCACCAAGAATGGAGCATGTGGCAACAATCCCATTCTGTGAATACATGAAATTCCTCCAGTTGGAGCATGTAGCAACAATCCCTTCCCGTGAATTTCATATCAGCCTTGTATTTCCAAGACTCATTATCGTGTGGCATGACGACCGAGTGTTACTCTTACATAGTAACACGAACCTCCAAGCACTATAATGAAATCATGTACGAAATACCCGCATGTGCCGACTCTCGGTGTGTTATACTAGCCCGATTGAGCCCCTCTCGGTGTTATACTAGCCCGATTGAGCATCCGGACTAACCGTATCAGTCCGGATATGATCTGATCGCAGCCATCCAACTCCATAAGCATGATTGGATGACCCCAGATCAATTCCATCACCCCCAAGCAGGTATGGAATACCCACGGCCGACCCCGCATGGTCGGTCATTGGCCTAGCTTGCCAAGAAACCGTTCATACCAAGCATTATGGACGGAAAACCCTAAATTAGGGTTTGCGGCATATTACATGTGTTGCAAAGGGCCTCAACCATCCATCTTCGCAGGTATAGATGGAGGGTGTAGATGTAGACTTAAAGGGCCTAGAGCATGTCAACACGATCACCGTGGGACCGCCTACACACTTGACCAATCGGTCAAGACCAACAATATTTGGCCGTGACAAAATCGTCACCCAAACAAGAGACGGCGCACGGCTTTGAAAGCCAAAATTTGGGTTTCAAGCCATCACGCGCGTCCATCTTCTCCGGCACGAATGGAGGGTCACAGATTAGATTAAGCAAGGGCCGTTCATGCCAGCATGACCACCGTGGGCCCATCTACCTCCTCATGTGTTCGTCCAAGGCATATCATGCCCGGTCAATCCAAAACGTGCGTCCAAACTAGCATGGCCACGCTCCCAAACCACAAACCGATCTCGACCGCTCAACTTCACCGGATGATTTGAATGGCTTAGATCACGTTTTCACGGGATATTCGTGAGTATAGGCATGAACACCACCCTGCCATCTTCACGTCAAACCCATCGACCAAGACCGACCAAATTAGGTCGTCTTGGAACGCGCGCCGGAAAAAGCATGATGCGCGGCCTTTTGCGGCATCAATTTCCTATTGCAAAATCGATCTCAACCAGTCCTCTTTGCCGGTCAAATTGAGTGGCCTAGATCGCACCTTCATGGGACAAAGAGATATGGACGTGCACACCGGCATGCTTGTCTACACACATGCCCGGCTCGGTCCTCTCCAAATCCCTTTCCATGCTCGGTTTCACCAAGTCAAGAGTAATGCTTGCACACCTCTTCAAAAAACCCTAATATTCATTAATCGGTCGCAGATGAGTGTCTCAAAGATCATCTCATCCGTCCAACTTCACCAGCTTGGTTATACAACCCCGGTCGGAGTTATTTGGTCACAGAGGCGTTATTACCCATCACTTTACCACACCATAATGCAAGCACTCGCATAAAATACACACGATACTTCACAAGTATCGACTTCCCGAATAACACATTTATTCAATTCAAACATTACATGCTATCTTTCGTGGATCCACGATCCACACATTCCAGACATCAATCATGTCACAAACTGGGGGATACATACTGGGTATTGGTCTGGCGGTTTACAGCGTGCAGCGTGCAACGCGCCATCACAAGAACGTGTTAGGAAGTCATGGACGGTTAGAGATGAACAGGAGAAGTGGGCAAGACTGGTCATGTCGTACCGACGCACAACTCCACTACTCCATCACTCCACTTCCTCCACTTCCCACGAGAGACGTGAATAAGGCTCAATGACTTGTATAAATAGGTTCTCCGCCCTATTTCAAACAACAACACAAGTCCAGACGAGACAAAAAACAAAGTGTTAATATAAAACGTATTCCAACACCTAGAGCTTGCTTGCATCAATCACAAGCCCGCTCACCTTTCGTTAAAAGTCATAAGCAAGCCAACACCTTCACAATCTCAACACCTTCTTCGCTTCCTCCCTAAGATCAACCCCATCTCCTTCACTTTGTGACCGAAACAAGTCCGGAACGGACATTTCTTGGTTTAGGCCGGACTTGCACAGATTGATCTCTCGAATCTACAAGCACTCACCGCGCAAAGGCATTTGTTTAAGGTTTAAATTCATTCCTCATCCACACCCCAAATTACCAAATTCTATAGGAGTAGTTTTCACCCATAAACAACTAGTACAAGAGATTCCAGGACATGATGTCTTTCTTTAGTCTTTCAAGAAAACTCTTGTAATTATTGTCGCTAACAATTAACAAAATGTACTTCGAGAGTCATTCTTGTGACTAACTTTTGGTCCGTTCTTGGCTATGGAGGACTTTGGGACCCATTTAGAGAAGGGTTTCGCAGGAACAGCTTTCTCCTTCATACCATTAGGACGATTGTCCTTTTGAATACTTTGCGAAACAAGTTTTCTCCAATTTGGAACATCAGATCTTGTCTTAGCATTTACAAAGTCATATCTCTTTCTATATTCGAGTATTTTATAAGGTGACCTTGTCGAGCGATTTGAACTATCATTATAATAATTTTTTGCCTAAACTTGGATAATATCGATCCTCAGTTCCTTTGGGGAGCAATCTTAGCCAATTCGTTTGATACAAAAGAAAGTGTATCTTTTATCTTACGAATATTGCATCCCCATTCCACATGCCCTTTATTACCACAATAACAACAATGCTTAGTAACATACGAAGTCTGAGTTTTAATGTTACATTTTTGTGGATCCTCTTGCATTGGAGCTCGACGATTTTTCTTCTTCTTCTTCTTCTTCTTCTTCTTCTTTGTTCAACTTTGTTGCTTTCTTGACATTAGCAGAAATGCTCTCTTTGATTGTCGTTCTTGAAGAGTATGGTTGAACATGATTCTTAGGCTTGACTGGCTTTACTTCTTTACGAGAATCTTTTACATCAGTGGAAGCCTCTGGTTTAGAAGAATTTGTAGCTTTAACAAATTTTACCTCTTTGCTAATACGTGAAGCATCTATTCCCGTATAGCCCAATCCTCGTGTATCACGATGATTTCGGCTTGCTTCTAACACTGAGGTTAAATTGTTTGAGCTAACATTGAACTTCTTAAGGTCCAAATTTTCTTCTTCCAATGTCTTGATTTTATCAAGAGCACTAGCTAGATCATCCTCAAGGCGTTTTTCTCGTGTGAGATATTCTCCTTTTGAATGATATAGCAAGTTTCTCTTCCAACAAACGTACTTTTTCAAGAGTCGCATCACGATCTTTCTCAAAAAATTCTCGCTTGAGAAATATTAGCATACTTTGTCATTAAGACTCGAGAAAAATTTTCTTTCAGCAAGTTATGCTCTTCATCATACTTTAAAGTTAAATCTCGTTTTCTTTCAAGTGCTGAAAGAAGTTCATTAGAACAAGTAAGAAATTGAGGCTCAATTCCTTTAGTTCGAAGGAAACACTTGATCTTTCATCGGAATCTCAAGCATAGAACTCAAAAATTCTCTTCATCAAAAAGAGATTTTTCAATCTTATCATGAATTGCGAATAAAGGGCTTAACTTAATCTCCTCTAGAGAACCTTCAGACTTATTCTCAGAAGAGCAAGTAGAACTTGATGAAGAATACCCTTTTAACCAAGTGAAGAAATGCTTGAGGAAGGAGAGATCAATCAAGGAACACGTGAGTACGAGAGGATGGGAACGTTCAATTCGATCACTCAAAGCCAGCAATATTACAACACCTCCCATCACCAGAGCCAGAGCAGCCGCAAATCCCGACATCTCATCAGGTGTAACACCTCTGGTAGTTACCAGAGCAACAACTCCCACTCCTTTATCAGGACGAGGAGCCGGAGGGACGAGAGGAGGACCATTCCCCATTACCATTGCGGATTTGATGGAGAAGCAGGAAGTTCTCGCTAAGACTCAAACGGATATGGCCGCAACTCAGAAAGAGGTACTCACTTTTCTTAAGACATTAAGATTTCCACAAGACCCGCAACAGCCCCTGGAGCCAACAAGGAATGCATTCAACGCACCGGAAAAGGTACTTCAGCGGCGCGGACCTACATGTACCTGATCAAAGAAGCGACATCAGATATGAGCGGTCATGTCATGGAGACTCCTATACTGGGGACTGTTCCTCACAACGATCCTCCTCAAGTCAATAGTTTCACTATGAACCAGAGGTCGGTGGATCGGGAAGCGTTTTCTCTAGTGGAAAGTTTATACAAACTTTCACACCTCTCGAAGAATCAGCGCACGGAGACATTTTGCTGCAAATCAACCAGAGGAAGGTCACAACCGTGCCCTATATGTCACCGCACGCATCAAGGATTCATAGTTCAAGACGGCCCTTATCGACACAGGAGCGTCTTCGAATGTGATTACTCTCAAGACTCTCAGGACATCCAAGGTTCTCCAAGACAAAGTCGTACGGAAGCCTACCACAGTGACGGACTTCGAGGGAAACCAAACCAGCACATACGGGAGAAGCTCCGCGGAAAGAATCAGACAAGTTCGTTGCATCTCACTCCCCACGTGGGCGTCAATTCAGGAAGAAGACCGGCTTGCATCATCGAGGGCTAGTACCCACGATGCATCTTTGCTGACGAAGCATTCTTCTCCATCCTGTGAAGCCACGACCCACGTTCACACGAGGAGGGAACGAACTTTTATGGCGAGTCGTGACCGAGAAAGGGAAAACGGTATACCGACACGCCATTATCAGCAGGGGGAGACCGTTACCCGCCCTCTCCACCTAATGGAATTCTACAACAAAGAACGAACCACAAGAGCAAGTGCTAGATGCTCCACAACAAATTGCAAGATGGCACCAACTCCACAACCGATGAAATTGAAATCGTTGAGGAATCTCCTAGGCCTATCTCCATCGATCAACCTTGTGTACGGATAAACGCACGAAGCCCGTGGAACTTCTCAAAGAGTATCGAGACATGTTCGCTTGGAGATATGAAGAAATGCCGAATTTAGATGAAAATTGGTCATCCATCATCTACATGTCATACCCGATCCAAGTCGGTTAAACAATTGCGGTTCACACGAGGAAAATGGATAGATCAGTCTTGCATAGACTTCGAAACTTGAACAGTGCTTTGCTCCAAAAAACAATCCTCCTCTACCTGACATCGACATGTTAGTAGATGCAACCAGCGGACACGGCATGTTCTCCTCCATGGATGGATGTAGCGGCTACAACCAGATAAGAATGTACGAGCATGATGCAAGTAAGATATCTTTTCGAACTCCTCTCGGAAATTTTTATTATACCATACTGCCATTTGGTTTAAGGAATACCGGTGCAACATATCAACGCTCTATGACGGCAATCTTCCACTGGAGCCAATACCTCAAGGGAGCAGCCTCAAGAAGATAATGATGTCCACGCGTCATATCGAGCAAGATCCGGGCGAGTCACTCTATCGACACAGTGGTCGAACAAGATTCAAAGTAGTCACTTTATCGTACAAAGGGTACATGTCTATCATGCTATGTTGGAGAATCCACGCTTTTGGTCATCCTCTGGAGCTGTTGAACGCTCATCTACAACACCATATGCCATGATAGAAAGAAACAGGCCTGCCGGTAATGAAGAGCCTCATAATGTTTGTAGGGGCATATATCTCACCAACAGGCGATACAACCTTCAGCCTTCTGTAAGCAGTTCCTTGAAGCAGCAAGAGGAAAACCACCGAGATACAACATCATGCGCGTCCGTAAACTCCAACTCCAGTACCACATGCACGACTCCCACAATGATGAAACAATGTCCAAGATATTCCATATCTGGCTCGACAACAACCATTACGAACAAACCATGTAAACCACGCTTGGGGACTGAGGCTCAGCATGAAGTTCCTTCACCGTCAGTCAAGGAATTCTTCAACATGAGAGAGATGGTCAGTCGAGAAGCATGGAATTCGCAAGGGTAAATCGAACTGAAGAGGAAAACACTTCAACGCTCCCTCTAGCAGAAGCTGCTTCAATGGTCTATTCAAGAGCCGCCTCAACGCTCTCCCCGAGACCCACGTTCGCTTCAGAATCCTGCTTCAACACTCTCCCAAGGATCCACCTCAACGTTCGCACCAGAAGCCACTTTAACATCCTCTCGAGTCGTTTCAACACTCAAGCTACATCAATAATCTGCGCTCTGGTCAAGTTATCTTTGATGTACTCATTGCTCAACATACGTATCATCCATCTTTCATGAGGACCCAGTGGAGCATGAAAAACCCTGAAGTCGATAGGAGGAGGGTTATCCTGTGGAACAGATATTTTCATATAGTTAAAAGGGCTCGATGAACAACTCATCATCAATGTTCGGCATATCTTTGAAGATTTCAACACCTCCTGACTTGGCACCAGCATTATCCCCAGAAGACATCTCAACATGAGTTCTTTTCTTCATTCTACAATAAAAGACATGAGCAGTACTTGTATAAAAACGCGTGAGATGTGTAGTCACACATGACAGAACACACATTCACTTTGGAGTACACAAGGCTGGTATTGGGTCCAAACACCGGTGTTGATCGAGTCACAAGTCCGGTATTTCTCAAGCTTCAAGTCCGGTATTGATCAAGTGACAAGTCCGGTATTGCTCAAGCTTCAAGTCCGGGATTGATCAAGTGACGAGTCCGGTATCACTCAAGTCTAAAGACCGGTATTGATCAAGTCACAGGTGTCACTCAAGTTTCAAGTCCGGTGTTGATCGAGTCACAAGTCCGGTATTGCTCAAGCTTCAAGTCCGGTATTGATCAAGTGACGAGTCCGGTATCACTCAAGTTTCAAGTCCGGTATTGGTCAAGCTTCAAGTCTGGTATTGATCAAGTCACAAGTCCGGTATTGCTCAAGCTTCAAGTCCGGTATTGCTCAAGCTTCAAGTCTGGTATTGATCAATTCACAAGTCCGGTATTGCTTAAGTTTCAAGACCGGTGTTGGTCAAGGGAACGAGGCTGGTATAAAGGTGACATTCAGTCAGGCATACACGATATGGGACCCACGTTCAATCAAGCATATATGGCGGGACCATATTTATTTGCACAACACGGTTCTCTTATGTAATGGGAATCATATTCACGAAATTCAAGCACACGTTCGATCAAGCAGGCGCAGCAGTCCGTCGATTAGGCAAAACCCCACGATCGAGCGAAGCAGGCGCAATAGCCCCTCGACCTAATCAGGCATAACAAGGTCGATATGGCAAGACCGACATTCAAACGGAGCAAGCACGGAGTGGGCCCTCGACCGAAGCAGACATAGCAAGGTCGACCAAAACGAGCAAGACCGACATCATACTAGGGGAATGCTCTCCTAGATGCCTTTTGAACGTGACATACTCCAAGGACAGGATGACCCGTCTCTCCTGGTAACATCTAACTTTGTCTCATAAGTTTTATCTTTAACTGTCACCATCTTATGCCTACCCCACAATAGGGTAACCATTGTGTGCTAGGCATGGGACTTAATGTTGATGGTGGATTTTCGTTTAAGGTTAAATTTGTAAAAAAAAAACTAGAAAAAACCATGCGCTGACATCTTGTAAAAGATAAAGCCATTTATAAGTGTTGGATACTCCCTCACTTAATTCACCAAGAATGGAGCATGTAGCAACAATCCCATTCTGTGAATACATGAAATTCCTCCAGGTTGGAGCATGTAGCAACAATCCCTTCCTGTGAATTTCATATCAGCCTTGTATTTCCAGTACTCATTATCGGTGTGGCATGACGACTGAGTGTTACTCTTACAGAGTAACACGAACCTCCAAGCACTATAATGAAATCATGTACGAAATACCCGTACAGGCTGACTCTCGGTGTGTTATACTAGCCCGATTGAGCCCCTCTCGGTGTGTTATACTAGCCCGATTGAGCATCCGGACTGACCGTATCAGTCCGGATATGATCTGATCGCGGTCATCCAACTCCATAAGCATGATTGGATGACCCCGGATCAATTCCATCACCCCCAAGCGGTATGGAATACCCACGGTCGACCCCGCATGGTCGGTCATTGGCCTAGCTTGCCAAGAAACCGTTCATACCAAGCATTATGGACGGAAAACCTAAATTAGGGTTTGCGGCATATTACATGTGTTGCAAAGCAGTCTCAACCATCCATCTTCGCAGGTATAGATGGAGGGTGTAGATGTAGACTTAAAGGGCCTAGAGCATGTCAACACGATCACCGTGGGACCGCCTACACACTTGACCAATCGGTCAAGACCAACAATGTTTGGCCGTGACAAAATCGTCACCCAAACAAGAGACGGCGAACGGCTTTGAAAGCCAAAATTTGGGTTTCAAGCCATCACGCGCGTCCATCTTCTCCGGCATGAATGGAGGGTCACAGATTAGATTAAGCAAGGGCCGGTCATGCCAAAGATGACCACCGTGGGCCCATCTACCTCCTCATGTGTTCGGCCAAGGCATATCATGCCTGGTCAATCCAAAACGTGCGTCCAAACTAGCATGGCCACGCCTCCCAAACCACAACCGATCTCGACCGCTCAACTTCACCCTATGATGATTTGAATGGCTTAGATCACGTTTTCACGGGATATTCAGGTATAGGCATGAACACCAGCCTGCCATCTTCACGTCAAACCCATCGACCAAGACCGACCAAATTAGGTCGTCTTGGAACGCGTGCCGGAAAAAGCATGATGCGCGGCCTTTTGCGGCATCAATTTCCTATTGCAAAATCGATCTCAACCAGTCCTCTTTGCCGGTCAAATTGAGTGGCCTAGATCGCACCTTCATGGGACAGTGAGATATGGACGTGCATACCGGCATGTCAGTGTCTACACACATGCCCGGTCGGTCCTCTCCAAATCCCTTTCCATGCTCGGTTTCGACTAAGCCGAAGAGTAATGCTTGCGCACCTCTTCAAAAAAACCCTAATATTCATTAACGGTCGCCGGATGAGTGTCTCAAAGATCATCTCATCCGTCCAACTTCACCAGCTTGGTTATACAACCCCGGTCGGAGTTATTTGGTCGGTGAGGCGTTATTACCCATCACTTTACCACACCATAATGCAAAGTACTGCATAAAATACACACGATACTTCACAAGTATCGACTTCCCGAATAACACGGTTATTCAATTCAAAGATTACATGCTATCTTTCGTGGATCCACGATCCACACATTCCGGACATCAATCATGTCACAAACTGGGGGATACATACTTGGGGTATTGGTCTGGCGGTTTACGGCGTGCGGCGTGCAACGCGCCATCACAAGAACGTGTTAGGAAGTCATGGACGGTTAGAGATGAACAGGGAGAAGTGGGCAAGACTGGTCATGTCGTGCCGACGCACAACTCCACTACTCCATCACTCCACTTCCTCCACTTCCCACGAGAGACGTGAATAAGGCTCAATGACTTGTATAAATAGGTTCTCCGCCCTATTTCAAACAACAACACAAGTCCGTACGAGACAGAAAACCAAGTGTTAATACAAAACGTATTCCAACACCCGAGCTTGCTTGCATCAATCACAAGCCTGCTCACCTTTCGTTAAAAGTCATAAGCAAGCCAACACCTTCACAATCTCAACACCTTCTTCGCTTCCCTCCCTAAGATCAACCCCATCTCCTTCACTTTGTGACCAAAACAAGTCCTGGAACGGCCATTTCTTGGTTTAGGCCGGACTTGCACAGATTGATCTCTCGAATCTACAAGCACTCACCGCGCAGTGCATTTGTTTAAGGTTTAAATTCATTCCTCATCCACACCCCAAATTACCAAATTCTACAGGAGTAGTTTTCACCCATAAACAACTAGTACAAGAGATTCCAGACATGATGTCTTTCTTTAGTCTTTCAAGAAAACTCTTGTAATTATTGTCGCCAACAATTAACAGCTGAGAGTCATTCTTGTGACTAACTTTTGGTCCGTTCTTGGCTATGGAGGACTTTGGGACCCATTTAGAGGAGGGTTTCGCAGGAACAGCTTTCTCCTTCATACCATTAGGACGATTGTCCTTTTGAATACTTTGCGAAACAACTTTTCTCCAATTTGGAACATCAGATCTTGTCTTAGCATTTACAAAGTCATATCTCTTTCTATATTCGAGTATTTTATAAGGTGACCTTGTCGAGCGATTTGAACTATCATTATAATAATTTTTTTGCCTAAACTTGGATAATATCGATCTGAGTTCCTTTGGGGAGCAATCTTAGCCAATTCGTTTGATACAAAAGAAAGTGTATCTTTTATCTTACGAATATTGCATCCCCATTCCACATGCCCTTTATTACCACAATAACAACAATGCTTAGTAACATACGAAGTCTGAGTTTTAATGTTACCTTTTTGTGGATCCTCTTGCATTGGAGCTCGACGATTTTTCTTCTTCTTCTTCTTCTTCTTCTTCTTCTTCTTCTTCTTCTTCTTCTTCTTCTTCTTCTTCTTTGTTCAACTTTGTTGCTTTCTTGACATTAGCAGAAATGCTCTCTTTGATTGTCGTTCTTGAAGAGTATGGTTGAACATGATTCTTAGGCTTGACTGGCTTTACTTCTTTACGAGCATCTTTTACATCAGTGGAAGCCTCTGGTTTAGAAGAATTTGTAGCTTTAACAAATTTTACCTCTTTGCTAATACGTGAAGCATCTATTCCCGTATAGCCCAATCCTCGTGTATCACGATGATTTCGGCTTGCTTCTAACACTGAGGTTAAATTGTTTGAGCTAACATTGAACTTCTTAAGGTCCAAATTTTCTTCTTCCAATGTCTTGATTTTATCAAGAGCACTAGCTAGATCATCCTCAAGGCGTTTTTCTCGTGTGAGATATTCTCCTGATTTCTCTTCAAAGTTCTTTTGTTGAGAGTTAATCCTTGCATCAGATTTAGCAAGTTTCTCTTCCAACAAACGTAATTTTTCAAGAGTCGCATCACGATCTTTCTCAAAAAATTCTGCTTGAGAAAGATTAGCACATACTTTGTCATTAAGACTCTGTATTTGTTGAGAAAAATTTTCTTTCAGCAAGTTATGCTCTTCATCATACTTTAAAGTTAAATCTCGTTTTCTTTCAAGTGCTGAAAGAAGTTCATTAGAACAAGTAAGAAATTGTTTGCTCAATTCCTTTAGTTCAGAAGTTTTTACACTTGATCTTTCATCAGAAATCTCAAGCATAGAACTCAAAAAATTCTCTTCATCAAAAAGAGATTTTTCATAATCTGAATCATGAATTGCGAATAAAGGGCTTAACTTAATCTCCTCTAGAGAACCTTCAGACTTATTCTCAGAAGAGCAAGTAGAACTTGATGAAGAATACCCTTTTAAACATTTCTTAAAATCAAAACTTCCAATTTCTTGTGATACGTTAACTGAGACTATCTTTAGTTTTCGCTCTCGCTTAACTTTCTTTTGACTCATGTCTTATAGGTTGGATCGCACCAAACATAGATTGTTAGATCTTTTCATATTTGCCTGCTCTGATACCAATTGAAAAGGAGAGGGTACCCAAATATACCTCAAGCTAAAACTTTTCCTACCTATAAGTCCTTTCTCCGAAAGTGATTGTCTATGGACTGAGTCGAGATAATTCAACTAATCGGTTCACACTTTGTGTGATCGTCTATGGATACGAGATCGAGACAATACAACAACGAAGTATGTTTACTTGATACAAAGGTTTGGACTTAACCAAAAGCAATAGGATTGCTTATCAAGTTAATTGGAATTAACGTTTGTGTAATTTACTTTAATTATAATAAAACAATTATAATGCGGAAATATAAAGTAAATGACACAGCAAGATTTTGTTAACGAGGAAACCGCAAATGCAGAAAAGACCCGAGAACTTTTCCATAATTGAATACTCTCAGGATTAAGCCGCTACACAAAATTAAACCTAACTTCGTATAGTTGAGACCAAGCAACTAAACCTATAGTTCACCTAGTTCTGTCTGTATTCCCACGCCTCCAACTTATGAATAAGTCACGTACTTGGAACAATTCCTTTGGTTCGTATTCCAAACAGTAAAGGAACAACAAATCTATTTGGTATCAACTCTCTTCAACCAAGTGATGTGAGTTAGACAAATGCTCTTTTGTTTATCTTAACATAAACTCCTTCGTCAGGTTCTTAGATCTATCTTATTCTCAATTACCAAAGTAATCGTTAAGATTTTGCAATCAATACTTTTAATCACAAAGAATTGTATTGATGCCGATCTACACAACTAATCAATCCAATCTACCACAAGGATAAACTGATTATAGTTGGATCCTCTTATACCGAAACAAGTATTGTGCACACCAAAGATTATTAACCCCAAATCAGAAATCTTCAATATCTTATTTGTCTTCAAATCTTCTTAGATCTTCAATAAACACCTGCACACAACAACTTGAATCTCTTGTGATCAATCACGCACAGAACGGAGTTTGTTAACAATGGATTATCACAAGATCGTCTTTAGCACTAACAACAGTCTAAAGATCACTGTCGAAACTTCGATCTAGTTTGAGTGAATCTTATATCAGAAGAGAAGATTCTCAATCATAAACAAACTAGGTGCAATCAAAGTTCAACCACCATTAGTCAATCAAATCAGTCGAAAACAAAAGATAAAATGCAATTATCTAGTTTCCCACCAATGGTACTCATAGAGCTTCTCAATCCCAAAGAAGACTTTAAACTGAGCGGCCGTAAGAGATTTCTCCTAATTAGGTTACTCTCCTCTCCGAATAGGCGGGTACACCGGTAACAACACAACCGAGGAAGTTTGATGTCACGAAGGATTAGTTTGCTAGAAATGCAAACTTCAAGTATTTATAGACAAGGAAGTCTGGACACCAAGGAATTTCCAAAAATGAAAATATTCTCAAAGATATTCAATACATTCCAAATTCGGTTTTCATAATTCCTGGAAATGCTCTGTCCAAAATAATGATCGAAAATCTCTCTGGAAAATCTCAACTAGTAAATGAATATTACTAATTCTCATTTTCCTAAAATAAAATTAACAACCTTAAATAAAAGATTCTTAACTTATTTATTTCGATCTTGGGATTTTCTTCCTGTAGCTATTAAGGAATAACTTTGAACAATAAAATATAAACATTACTGCACGTGTTCAAAGTATGCCGATATCCTTACTTTGTAAGTCCTCTTTCATACTTACAACCTTGAAACCGATTTGCCACACTTCCAAACAAGTTTAGAATTGGTTCATCTGATTTTCAAGAACTATGCGATTGATTAAGAAACACTCAATCAAAAATCATGGGTTTAACGGTTCTACCAAAACAAGTTTCGGTTCTACCTCCATGTGAGTACTGTGCAGAGTTCCAAAATTCGGTTGACTAGGCACTAGGATCGGTTCCCCACATATATATGGTATCTAACTTATATGTGTTGCACATGTCCATAGGATCGGTTTCCCTTTGCCTAAAAACGTGTTGCACATGTTCATAGGATCAGTTCCCCTTTCTTCTATAAACCTTGCTGCCTCATACAAGGATCGATTCCCCTTTGTGATGTGTTGCACCTCTTCATAGGATCGGTTCCCATTTACCCAGATTCGGTTCAACAAAACACAAACTCGATCATACCATCTCAGGTGATTACTTAAGATCGGTTTCACTAATAAAAGTCATACCAATACATAAGTCAGGCCTTTGTGAATAGTTTTAACAAGAACACAAACAAGTCTTGAGCGGTTATACTAAATCACACATATTGGATGTTCACAATGAATAACAATCCCAATAATGCCCGACGATTTCCTTTTCGATTCATAAACAAGTTTATGATCTTACTTCCTTAAAACACATGTAGAACATTGTTTCCTAGGATAAAATCCTCACCTCATACCCATACATAATCACAATAGCATTCAAACGATTATGTCGATGTCTTATCTACAAAGTTTAATGGTTAAGCAATAAACTTAATATTGTATTCCTTAATACTATGTCTATCTAGAGTGTTCATGCTTCGCAGTTTCATTTTCAATATGCAGGACTTGAAAGATACGTTGGGGAATGAAACAGTTCAAGTCAAATATCACTAACCTCAAGTGGAAGGATGATGTTGTCGTTGTAGCTTCTTACTTCTTCACTTCTTCAAGTCTTCGCAATACTTTTAATGTCTCATATCCTAATAATTTCAAGCTAACCTATACGAAGTTGACTCTAGTACATAATCAAGCGACACTTAAAATGAGTTTTGGTTCACTAAAATATGACAACCAAACTTGACATACCAACGCTTGGTGGGTTCAACCGAGCTATGCTCTAACACATTTACTTTTATTTTCCGCAATTATAATTGTTGTTATTATAATTTAAAGTAAACTAAACAAACGTTAATTCCTATTTTACTTGATAGTAATCCTATTGTGTTTGGTTAAGTCCTAACCTCTTAACACACTTCGTTGTTGTATTGTCTCGATCTTGTATCCATAGACGATCACACGAAGTGTGAACCGATTAGTTGCATTGTCTTGACTCAGTCCATAGATAATCACTTTGGGAGAAAATGACTTATAGGTAGGAAAAGTTTTAGCTTGAGGTATATTTGGGTACCCTCGCCTTTTCACCTTAGTATAAGTTTAAGTTCACGAATAATCGTTTTTAGATAATAACCAACTTAAGTACGCATACTGGTACGCGGACTTAAGTACCCGGAATAAGTTTGTTTTCAGTTCACAAACTCCGGCATATTTTCATGGGACGAGAACTTCCGATGGTGCGCGTACTAGTACGCGGACTTTAGTTCCGGATTTCCTGAGCAGCAAAGTACGCATACTTTGGTTCAAGGAATACGGACTTACACACGTATGAGTTATCACACAATGTTTATATCCAACAATGGTTATATATTCTAAACTCTCATTTCAATCATTGAAACATTCTTAGAGGATGTTATATAGTTGTTGTTCACAAACCATTTTTCGTCAAAGCAATTTTCAAGTAATTGAAACTTAATATGACTTTCGTCACTAGTAAAGATGAACTTGGCCAAAGCGAAAGCTTACCAACACATATTTCGAGAAATAGATAGGCGAGATAAACTTGGATCGAAATAGAAAATGTGTATAATCATAGTCTATATAGCAATACGACTTTTTTCTCAAGATAGGAGATAGAGTAGATAGACTTTTGAGTGATAGAAAAGTTCAAGTATCCACATACCTTTTAGTCGATGAAGTTCCACCACTTCCTTGAGTAGTTCTTCGTCTTTGTATGATGATCGCCATGGAGTCTACAACTCAACTACACTTTCTATCCTAGTCGAGACTTAGCAATAAGTAGACTAGAAATCAAGACTTATAGTTTTGATCACTAACATTGACAAACATGCTTGAGATAGCAACGTATGCGAGTTCGACTGAGCAGTGCTCTAACAATCTCCCCCTTTGTCAATTTTAGTGACAAAGCTATCAATACATATGGAATACAAAAATAAACATAATATTTTTGTAGCTTCTCTTCCACATGCCTGATGTAGGATCTGAATATCGCAACATCAATACTTCGCAGAATCAGTAAACGACATCATTGCGAGGGCGTCGCAAAAGAGTAATATAAATGACGCAATGAATGACGACAGCCAAAACACGAGAAAAGTGTGAAAACCTAGCGAAGTTTAGGAGATCTGCGAGAATGAATACTTGTACACTTGCGATATTTCGCAAGTCATTCCCGAAAATAAAGGATAGCTTAGCTGTCATCCATTGTATATTACCCTATATAAAGAGTCGAATGAGCATGTTGTAGAAGAGGATTATTTTCAGAGTGTTAGACAAGTCATTAGGAGAGAGAAAGTTGGTGGTGATTGCAATTTCTTTAACTCTTTTCTATTTTATCTTGTGAACCTTCAAGGAAATAATCAATAAAATCATTGTTATTCATCTTAAAAATGTCTTAGTTGTGTGGATTATTGTGAGGGGTGTAGTGTAGGATTTCCTGCAACTACATAATGGTGCTAGAAACAGGGAGAGAGTAAGGATCGACATCGTGATTTGAAGGAATTTGGAGTAGTAGGGAAGAAATTTCATATAATTTTCAACAGTTTACCAAAATTAAGAAATGGCTAGAAGAAGAAATGCATCCGAACAACCAATAACAATGAGAAGAAGTATGAGACTTGCTGGAGAAGGGAGAAATGAAATGGGAGAATCATCAAGAATGAACGTGAGGAATAATGAAGAAAATCTAATTCAATCACCAATTCAACCAGTAGTAAATAGAACCGTGGATTATGATAGAGTAAGCATGCATACTTGGAGATCAGATTCTGTGGACGAAAGGGGAGAAGAACAACAATTGGCAAACAATGAACAAGTGGAGAGAAATCGAGAAGGGAATGGAGAAACAATTCATGGAAATGAAGAGATCGCAGCATTAGAGGCATTGAGACAAACAATACATGAAGAGAGACGATTAGAGGCTGAGGAACGAGCAAATTTGACAAGACAGAATCATGAGCTAAGGATGGAAAATATCAAATTACAAAACAGAAGGTCGAGAAGCACTACAAGGTCAAGTTCAAGATCAGTTAGAGAGGAAAGAAGGAGAATTTTACCTACAGAAAATTCTGATGGAGAAAACCAAGAAGAAGCACAAAATCCAGGCATAGAACATCGCGAGAGAAGAGAAATGATGGAAGATCGTTATATCCCGCGTCCCGAGAATCTTCAAAATGAGCAGAATGGTGGAAATCAAGGTAATAGGCAGCTTCAGAGGCGGAATAATCCAGTTGATGAAGAAAATCAAGAAGAAGGAAGAAGAATATTGCATGGGAGAGAAGCGCGGAGGAAGCAAAAAGAGATTGAAGATGACATTGAAAGATATTATGCTGAACAAGCACGTCTGGCTTGCGAGAGGGAAAGATTAAGAACAGAAATAGAAAATCAAGAATTAGAAGAGGCAATTCTCCAGAATAATCATGATAATCGAGAAAGAAGGCGAGAACAAAATCGCAACAATGAAAATATTAATGAAGAATATAAAAGAGCACAAAGGAGAGCTGATAGGCAACAAAGAAGAGAAATTGATAGATATAACGGTGTGCGAATTCGTGAAAGAAGTGAAGGAGAAGATCGCAGAGAAAGACGAGAAGAGAATGATGAACAAGAAAGCCAAAGTAGACATGAACGCAGGAGAAGAGAAGCGGAACTAAAAAGACCAATGGATTCAAATTCTGATGCAAATGAGCAAATCTTGAGAGAATTGGTAGAAATGAGAGGGATGATGAACACTAAAAAGGGAGGAGGGAAGAGACAGCTGGATGAAGCCATAGAAGAAGCTGCAAAAACTCCATTCACACAAGAGATACAATTAAGAGGAATACCACCAAAGTGCAACTTACCTACATTAACCAGCATTTTCGATGGAACAACTTGTGCGATATAACATATCAAAGCTTACATGAGATGTATGTTACAATGGGAGAATCATGATGCCATATTATGCAAATATTTTGCATCGAGTTTGATAGGAGAAGCTTTGAAATGGTTTGAAGGACTACCGAAGAACACAATAACATCTTTCAGTCACTTGCAGGCTATATTTTTAGGGGCATATCTAAGTAATAATTCCTCGCGACCTGGTATTGAAGATGTATTTGGGTTAAAACAAAGGGTTGGTGAAAGTTTGAGGCATCTAACTGTGAGATGGAAGACAATGTGTAGCGAAATGGCTGGTCGTGTGGAAGAGAGATATCTCATCTTATCATTCATTAATGCTATGTTCGCGACAAATCTGTTATATATTCAAATTTTTAGAGTCAAAAATACAATCACAATGACTGAGCTGCGAGAGCTTCAGGAAGAGTATATTGCTTTAGAGGAAAAGCAAAATGAGATGGAATCATACCTTGTCGCGAATACAAATTCAGGAGCTGCGAACGCAAGTTTGTTACCCAAATTGATAAACACTGTAGCGAGTACCTCGCAAGGTCAGCAAGGAATGATGATACCAGATGATGGTCAGCAAAAGTTGGTAGCCATGGGAAGCCACGATCAGGAAGAATTTGAAAGAGAAAGAAATTTCTACAACCGTGGCAGGAATAATAAAATTCAAAGACTTGATCAGCCGCAAGAGACTTATGGAGGCCAGAGGCAGAATTATCATAGAGGGCAACGAAGTCATAGAGTCGTATGGGAAGAAATCAAGATGCCACCGCTAAACGCTAGCGTGGAGAAGATATGGGAAGCTATAATCCTGATGGAAAACATACCTGCACCATGGAACATGGGGAATGAACCACCTCCAGGTGACAGAAGTCATGAATTCTGTTCCTACCACCATTTTCATGGACACCAAACGAATGATTGCAGGAATATAAAAAGAATCATCCTCAGAATGATAGATCAAGGGAAGCTAAATCAATTCTTAAAATGTGAAGAGAAGACTCAACAACTACCGCCACCTCCACCACATCAAGCTCACAGAGTAAATACAACAAAAGGGAAAAAGACATTTGTAATAGAAGTTGGGGCGAAGGCCAAAATTTTGTTTTGCAATTCTATCGTTCATTCATACAGGAGAATCGAGGATTTTCATGATAGTGTTCTCAGTAGGGTTTTCGCGAGGGATGTTGATGATAGAGAAGTAATGAACATCGCGAAAACATCGCCACTAAAAGAATGGCAAACACAGATTATTTCTTTTACTGCAGAAGAGGTACCTGAGGGTGGCGAGTTGCATGACAATCCATTAGTGGTAAGATTAGAAATTAATCCAAAACCTGTTGATGATGAAAGTGATGGTGCAGAAAATTCATGGGCAATAAATAGAATCTTAATTGATACTAGAAGCTCAGTGAACATCCTTTTTTACCATACCTACAAGACTATGTGGGAAAAGATGAAGATTTGATACCATCAACCTATAAGATTTATGGTTTTAATGGTACTGCTAATAAACCCAAAGGAGAAGCTCGCATGCGAATACCATTGAATGGATTATCAACTGAAATCTTGTTTTGCATAGTCGATGTGGAATCCCCCTATAATGCATTAATTGGGCGACCTTGGTTGCATGAAATCTTGGGCGTAGCATCAACTTACCACCAGTGCATCAAATTTCCACATCCAAGTGGTGTTGGAGTTATAAAAGGAGATTGGGTTGAGGGACAAAAATGCTATGAAGTAGAAGTGGAATATTGCGAGGAAAGGGCTACTCAAAAGAAGAATTGGAAGCAGAATATCAAAGAAGAGCAAAGAAGAGAGAAACTAATGGTGGACACAGTAGAAGTGAGAGATGAAGATATGTTGCGAGAACGATGCTTGAAAACAGTTGGAAATTGTGATTCTCTCGCAAAAGGGAAGGAAATAGCAGGGAATTTGAATGAAGAAACAGAGAGCAATAAGAGTAAGAAATGTAAGAAATAAATAATTGATTCTAGAGTTGTAAAAAAAAAAAAAATAAATAAAAAAATGAGTGATGATCGAAGAAGGAGTATGCAAAAATAGAAGGAGTACGCGAAAATCTCGCGATTAATTAATTTGATGATCGAAGAAGGACAAAGACATGTCAAAAGTACAAAGAATATGATGATCAAAGGAGGAGTACGCGAAAATCTCGCGATTTGTAAATTTGATGAAAGTATGGTTAAATAATTGTAGCGAAATCTCAGAAAATGAAGCAAAGCAAGACTATGTGATAATTTCGCAAAGAAGATGAGAAGAAATAATCAAAAAGCAATGAATGATTACAAGAATTGACAGAAATGAATGAGTGAATGGGACGAACCTTTATGGCGTACACCCTAGTTCACGAATGATATTTCGTAAGAGGCAAATGTAAGACCTAAAGTACGTCATATAAGGGGGTATCTCTTGACATGGCTCAGGGAAAAGGTTACACCGCCCCTGGAACCTGAGTCATGAAAATTTGGGGCCCATGAAAGCCTATCCGGGGGAGATACCATGGATTTCCAACTATATATATAAGGTTATACCCTGGTTGGACGACCGAGGGTCTCTTCCAAGGAGTCATTGTATGACCAAGGCGCCGAGGTACACGGTTGAGCCAAGAGTGCCTGGGGAATTTGAAGTGTCTCGGCCATTCTTGGCAAGTCTTGGCACATGCTTTTCGGCCAAGAAAACTCCACTTAGGGTGCAGTCTCGTAACCATAAGCCATATAGGTATAAGGGATAAGAGGCTACGAAAACAACTGGTTGTTGTTAAGACCGGATGGGAGGAGCTAGTCTTGTATGGCCGATGTACGCCTCCTTGAAGGGGCAACCAGGGAGATGATAAGGGCGGCACCCTCCATTAGGGAGCTGATAAGTGTCAAAAGACGCAAATGTCATGAGGCTCTATTTTCGCAAGAAAATTTAGGCTTGTCATATTTGTGCGATGATCCTAAAGAGGCAATAATACTAACGCGAGGGTAAGACGAGATCAATGGGTCTTTACATGAAAGTGTAAAGACGTCCTGCGATTTCGTCGCAAGACGACAATGTCATGGGGCTTCAAGTTCGCGAGAATTTTTAGGCCTGTCATATTGTCGCAACAAAAGCATCCTGCAGAGTCAATAATACTAAGGAAATGATAAGACAAGATCAATGGGTCGTTACATGAAAGTGTAAGGACGTCCTGCGATTTTGTCGCAAGACGGCAATGTCATGGGGCTTTATGTTCGCAAGGATATTTAGGCCTATCATATTGACGCAATGAGGGGTGGCAAAATAAGACCTTTAACTAGGAAGGCAAAATAATACCACACAAAAACAATGATAAGGCAAGATCAATGGGTCATTACATGAAAATGTAAAGACGTCCTGCGATCTTGTCGCAATAATGAGTTTCAACACAAATGAATATAAGACAAAACAAGAAATTGGGTAAGCAAATAAGCTTGCGAAAATGGCTACATTTCTTTATATATTTGTGAAGGGTTAGCAACAGCAGTTGCGAAACTAAGAAGCATTATTACTTAAAGATTAACAACTTAATCTCTCATGTGAAAATAAATAACAGAGGCAAATATGGGAATGCTTAGAGTAAAAACTTGTTATTTATTTCCATATGATAGATTTACAGTGAGAAATTACAAAAATAGATGGCTAGAAGAATAAATGTACAAGCATTACAAGAAGAGAAAAAGGGAAAATGGAACTATCTTTCAGCTTATTCTTCTTCTTCGCCAGATTCTTTATCAGATTCCTCTTCTTCGCTTGCATCACTATCAGAGACATCTGAGGAAGGCATATTTTCAGGAATTTCATCAAGAAGACAAGGATATGAGGAAAGAGGAATGTGATGGTCATTACAAATTGTTTCAATAGTTTGATTGCGAAAACGAACAGCGTCATTGTTAAAATTCGCCACTGTAGTTTGTAATTGCTTCTTTAACCTGGAATACTTGTTGTTGCGAAGAGAAAAGTCTTTGGCAAGTTGTGCTTTCTCAGATTCAAGTTCTTTGATTCTAGCTTGAAATCTCTTTTCAGATTCTGTGAACAAATGATAATGAGTTAGCAACTTAATAGCAGTTTCACAAAAAAGAGGTGGTAAAGTAATGAAGAACAGAAAACAACCTTCTCTGTCAGAAATCATATCTTTAACCAAGACAGTATGCTCAGCATGAAGACTGACGCTAACACCTAAATTATTTCTGGCGTTATCTAGAACTTTCGCAGCCCAAGCGAATTCATCATCACTATTTATGACAAGAAGAATTTGATTTTCTCGCTCATTAAATATGGAATTTTGGCGAAGAGATTCATATCGTTCAATTTGGACTTCAAGAAGAGTTTTTTGGAATTTCGCTAATGCTTGTGCACCTTGATTAGCAATGCGATCCTTATCATCTATAAGGCTGCTAATTTTCTTCCTTAGAATATTATTATTCTCGTGGGAGCTAAGATATAAACGTTTAAATCGATTGGCTAAACCTAAACTAGATCTATGCTCAATTTCTAAGAGATGAAATTTGGTTCGGAGTTCATTTAATGAGAGAGAATTAGTCTTGTTTGAAGAACTACTTAAAGATTCATTGAGATGAGCGAGAAGAGCATCATCATCCATAGGTTCAGGGAATGAATGGAGAAGGATGGCTTCATCAGAAAGATTATAAATGTCTGATAAAATGATAAGTCATGCAAAGAAAAATAAATGACAAAGTAGAAACGAAGAGAAAAGAAGGGTATTATACCATAAAGTTGCTGATTAGCACTTTGAAGAGTAGATATTTTGTTCTTCTGGGTAGAAGACTCAACTTCCAGCTGTTGAATTTTTTCGCGAAGAGCGGCAGTTCCACTTTCATCCTTCTTGCGAGATGCCGCAACTTCAACTTCAAGTTCTTTGTTCTTCTCCTTAAGTTGGAGATTTTTCTTTTCAAGATTGTTGCGCCTCTTCTCAAGATCTGAGGAAACGACAAAGGAAGCTCTCCCAGACTATAAAGGAAAATAAAGGAATTGATAAGATAAGGTTTATAATTGAAATCACAAAGAAATAAGGAAATATGAACATACCAAGGCACTAAGTGCATTTAAGAAACTAGGAGTCATTGTCCTGGAAACTCCACGAAAAGAATCATTATCCACTAGCAGGGGGGCATCGCAGATATTTGCGAGAGCTTCGAAGGTAGCAGAAAAATGATCATCTCCCATTCCTTGCATAGAATCAGAGAAAACACTAGACAATTGCGCCATAGCAGATTCTACTGAATGATTCTCCTTCGCAAAAGAAGTATCATCCTCATTGTCATCTTCATCAGAAGTTTCGCTGGTTTGGGAATTAGAATGAGAAGAGGGATGGATTTTCCGTTTTTTAGAAGATGGAGCAGAAGATTTATCCTTGCGAAGAGTGATTTTATCCTTGCCTTTAGCCGTCGCAGCTTCAGGAATGTCAGTTTCTTCAACGCCAACCTTCGCACACGAATGAAGATAAGAAACAAAGGCAACAATATTGTTAAAAATAATAAGGAAAAATATTTCTTACTTCATCCGTGATTGAACGAAGTATCGCCAGAGTACTCGCTTTTGGATTTCTTTTGTAGCTCTTTCTCAATTTGGTAATCTGAAAAATTCGCAAGATTAGATATAAGAAGGAGTGAAGATTGTAAAATAAATAAAAGTTAGGAAGTATACCTCTTTTGCCTTTTCGGGCCAATTAAATACCCAAGGCTGATAATTTGCGAGATTCGCAGGGAGTATATTGGAACCTGCAATGTAAGGTCCGCTCAAAAACAATGGAAAGACAGACCATCTCTCATCTTTAGAGTAGCGAGGAACGTTGTTCTTTCCAGAATGCCAGTCAATATCTAGCATGAGTATCTTATCATCGGAAACGTTCTATTTTCTTTTCAATCGGGCACCCCAGCGAGATTTATCATTCTTCATGTTTATTATTTCATAATTTTCAAAGAATTTTTCTACAGTGTACTTTTCAGCAACTATCTTTAAACTTGCGAAGGTAGGATCTTTAACGTTATCAGGATATAGAGATCCCTTACCAGCGCCGCGATTGGCAAATTCAAGCATTAGACGGATGCAATCACCACTTAATTGATAAATAGCTCGCGAGAATTTCTCATGAGGAAGGATTTCATAGAACAAGGGTATTTCGGGATTGTACAGGGGAATGGGAAGACCTGCGAGGATTTGACCTAGCGAGATTATGATTTTCTGATCATCACACTGATGATCAGTAAACAACTTTGCAGAAAGAATAGATGAAGATTCATGATTGGGAATAGTAGATAAGGTGAAACCCTTTTCTTGTAATTTATTTTGAGTTTCATCTAAAAGGGTTTCGTATTTACGACCAGGAGGAGCCATTCTTAGAATATGGGAATGATTAAAGAATTGAAGATCAATAGAAAGAAGAAAAGGAAGATTTACAGTAGCAGAAACGCAAATGGCGGAGGAAGATAGTTGAAGAAAATTTGCAGAGGGAAAGTAAAAGAGAAGAAGAGGAGAATGAGAAGACTATATATAGAGAGAAGAATTCTCGAGAAAACAAATGCATTTAATGCGAGATGGGACGTGAATGGTCAAGAACAAACGGTTGAAGGAGACGTGTCAAGAAAAGAGTGGAAGAAGAAACATGTGTAATAAATTCCGTGTAAAAGTACGGGATTATAACAGATGAAGATGAACAGTTGCGGCATTTCAAAATATTGGTTCTCATGACATTCTCTTTTTCGCATAGAAGACATGAGAAGAGGCAAGATGTAGGATCTGAATATCGCAACATCAATACTTCGCAGAATCAGTAAACGACATCATTGCGAGGGCGTCACAAAAGAGTAATATAAATGACGCAATGAATGACGACAGCCAAAACACGAGAAAAGTGTGAAAACCTAGCGAAGTTTAGGAGAGCTGCGAGAATGAATACTTGTACACTTGCGATATTTCGCAAGTCATTCCCGAAAATAAAGGATAGCTTAGCTGTCATCCATTGTATATTTATAAAGAGTTGAATGAGCATGTTGTAGAAGAGGATTATTTTCAGAGTGTTAGACAAGTCATTAGGAGAGAGAAAGTTGGTGGTGATTGTAATTTCTTTAACTTTTTTCTATTTTATCTTGTGAACCTTCAAGGAAATAATCAATAAAATCATTGTTATTCATCTTAAAAATGTCTTAGTTGTGTGGATTATTGTGAGGGGTGTAGTGTAGGATTTCCTGCAACTACACCTGATCTCCTTGGTTCTTCAACATTACTCGAAATTTTCTTCACTTCCAAGTACTCCAATGATTCCAAAGGTTGTAAGTTTAGTATCATCGTTGTTGAAAATCCGTAGCTATAACAATGAGAAAACAAGAGTTATCAATCATTGTTACACAGTGTCATAGTATTATTACACATCATCAAAGTTCAATTGTATCACAACTTCGACAACAATACTATGGTGATATGTATCACTCCCCCTTACTCAATACTCCATCTCACATGGAAACCACTCCCCCTTACATAATGATCCGAAAACCATATGTATTTGTAGTGTGAACTACACATTAATTCTCCCCCTTTTTGTCAATAAAATTGGCAAAGGTACGAAAACTAGTGGGATCCTAATGAAATTTCCATAGAGACATTTCATGACCAAAAGCAAGCACATATCAACTTTTTAGATGCAATCATATAGCCGAAGCTAATGCTTTCATCAAGGAGTTTATAAAGATACAAGATAACTCCTATAATATTCCACAACCGTACTCCCCACAAAGATTTGGCAATTAAGCACAAGTTCAATTAAGAACTCTCCCCCATAAAATGTCATTCTCGAAAGAACAACAAGAGCGACCTTAATTTCACAAGAAAAGATGGATTTCTTTGGACATAACAAATCACATACAAATATGAATTTGAATCCAAAATACTCAATTAAATTAACCACAAGAAAACCCATGATTAATTTAATCGAAAATGCTCAACATAAGAGAACTTACGGAGCCGCACAGTATATCGTAAAAAATATGGATCAGGGAAGATCAATACTGCGGAATAGACAAGGATTCATACTATTTTCCATCACTATTTGCACAATGACATACAATAGACATAATCCTCGTAAACAAAAGTTCATCCTATCTTCCATCAATATTTGCATAACGACATACAATAGGCTTAAAACTTTTGTAATGTCAAAAGTCCATTCATTCTTTTATCAATACTTGCATATAGACATATGAAAGACTTAACTTTTGACAAACTATGGGACAATCATAGTTCACGGACGCAAACACGCATATCCCATAACAAATTGCAATGTATGAAACCATAAAGATTAATACTGCAAAAATCATCTTCCAAACAATTTTAGAATTTAAACCAATAAACCTAAAAAACATGAAGATGAAAAACGTTGGACATAGCTATGTTTAATTACAATAATGGCTATTCCAAACTCTTGTAATCCTTCTCAAAAACAAGAATAAATTCTCATAAGAAGTTTCCGAGGCATCAAGACAAACTTGTAATGCACATATAAGATGATTTGTCCTTGAGGGTAGAATCAATCTTTTTCGCCTGGATTTACACCAAGAATAGCTACCAAAGGCTTATAAAAAGATTTTCTTAACAAAGAAGAACATACAAAGTCATTAACAACCATGCACCATAGTTAACATAAGATGATTGTGATCATTCAAGAATCACATAGTAATGCGTACTACTGTCCATTCTTGAACTTCCTTCTTTGTGATTCCCCAACAACATTCTTGTAAAAGCTACAAATGAGCTTAGAAGAGTATTACTACAAGAATCGAAGTGCCAATTCCAAGAGAAGTGGAACAAGTGCGACGAAACGGAGCAAAAAACTCAAAAACAATAGACAGGACAAATACCATTCTTAACTCATCCAAATTCAGGAATTCTCATCTCCATTTTGAAGAGAATTCAAAGAGGAAGAGAATTCAAAAATAATGAGGTCATTCCGAGTTCGGACGAAGAAGTTACGGCCAAAACAAGTTTACCAAATATCGACGTTAAGTATGCATACCGGTTTGCAAACGAATTTTCATGACCTGGGGGAGTATACAAACGGGTATGCGTACTTAAACCCCTGGATTTTGATTTTAAATGATGTTGTGCATACCAGGTAGGTGTACCATGAAGTCCAAACATCCCGAACTACTATTTTCAAACCTAAACGTTTAAGAACCTTAAACACAGATCAAGTTAGGTAGAAATGAACAATAAGCAAGGTACATAGATCAACACAAATCTTGCTCAGGTTTATAGACATACCTTTTTAGAAGAATCCAGTCGAATTCTACAGCCTTACCGAACATGATCTGTGTGCCCCAATTCTCGTGCTTCCCTCACCGTATACATAACAGGGCATTCCTTGGTGAGGATGCACTTACAACACAATCAAGTTGTGTTGAGGTGAACAATGTCTTGCTCACCACAAGTTACCTTTGGATTATCATGAAAAAGATTTCTTTTAGAACCTTTCACATCCAATTCCATTTTTCCAAAAAAACTTGTTAAGTTCCAACATCATGGATACTGCCTTCTCCATAGTCATGGAATTTTCTGAAAGATCATTCCTTTTCACACTCAAAGCATCATTGTCTTTCTTTGGTACCCACTTCTGAGTGCGTTTAGGAACAACCAGAACCTTCTTCCCATTACTCTCTTCAAGATTTCTCGGAAAAGAATTGGATTGACTATTCTTTTGCAAGTTAGTCTTTCTCCAATTGGGAACATCGTATCTTGTTTTCGTCTTTACGAAGTTATCCTTTTGATAACCATTACGATTGTGAAAAGGATTCGTATGAAGTTTATAGTCAAATCTAGATTTATCGCAGCACTGATTCATTTTCCTAAAGGTTGGACAGTTACAACCTGTAGCGTTAAGGGGATTAGTCTTAACATATGATATTGGTTTCACAACTTCTTGTGACGCCCAAACAAGAACATCATGCAGTTTCTCATTCCTTATATGGAAACGACATTGTACGGCTGTCGATTGGACAATATACAAATGCGGTTCGTTCCACAGGGTCTAAATTTGTTACTTTTAGTTTCTAATTAAATGAAATACCAACAAGATTCGAAAATGTCTTTAAAACACTAGGGCTTTGGATTCCACCACTATGCTAGATACTAGACAACTCAACCATTTCTATAAAATTCTTCCTAAAATACTCAAGATGATTTAGGACACGACGTACGTCTTGGAAGATCTAACGCTTAAACCAATAAGAATTCTCAAAGTACTAATAATATTCACCACCAAATAATGTTGATTTCTAAATAAAACGTTTAACAATTGAGTAAGCAAAAAGGACACATGATGAAAATATTATCATTATATATGTTAGATCATTGCTCGGTCGAACTCGCATGCGTTGCTATCTCAAGCATGTTTGTCAATGTTAGTGATCAAAACTATAAGTCTTGATTAATAGCCTATTTTAGCTAAAGGTCTCGGACAAGGATAGAAAGTGTAGTTGAGCTCAAGACTCCATGGCAATCATCATACAAGATGAAGGACTACTCAAGGAACTCGTGGAACTTCATCGACTAAAAGGTATGTGGAGACTTGAACTTATCTATCACTCAAAAGTCTATTTACTCTATCTCCTACTCTTGAGACAAAAGTCGTTTTGATATATAGATTTTCATTATACACATTTGCTATTTCGAGCCGAGTTTAACTCGCCTATCTATTTCTCGAAATATGTGTTGGTAAGCTTTCGCTTTAGCCAAATTCATCTTTACCTAGTGACGAAAGTCATGTTATGTTTCAATCACTTTGAAAATTGCTCTGACGAAAAATGGTCTGTGAATAACGGCTATATAACGTTTTATGAGAATGTTTCAATGATTGAAATGAGAGTTTAGATTACATAACCATTGGTAGGATATAAGCATTGTTGTGGAAACACATATATGTATAAGTCCTTATTCCTTGAACCAAAGTTTGCGAACTTTGTTGATCAAGAGAAACGGAATGTGGCGTGAGCCAAGTCCGCGAACTGGCGGAAGTTCTCGTCCTGAGAATTTCTGCTGGAGTTTGTGAACTCCTTCCGTGAGCTTAAGTCCGCGAACCCATTCCGCGAACTTGAGTAGGTTATATATAAAACCGGTTGTTCTTGAACTCATGTTTATATAAACTAAGGAATGCTTTTGCAAACCGTGGCTATAAAGTTCATGAACCGATTCGAGTGAATCAAACCGTTTTTGCTTCGATTGTGTCTTGTGTAGTTATATAAGATATAAGCAATTGAACAACTCTCTAACTAGTTCATTTGATTCATTTGAACTAGTTATGGTGAAGAAGAATATGGTTAATTTGAAATTGCTCATATGGCTAACCATTTGGTTAACTATTGTTGAACCAACAAATGTTAATGTTTGGGAACGGTTACATAAAACCAAAATTGTACATTTCATTAGTGTGTAACAAGATAAGGTTTCGATCCAACGGTTGAGAAATATTAGCTTGAATCTAATCAGGTTTTTATCTAACGGTGAATATTGAATGCTTTGTTACTAAGCTAATATTGATTGCAAACCCTGATTTGAAAGACTATATAAGGGAGAACTCTAGCAACTGGGAAACCTAATGCCCACACATTTTGTGTGATACTAGTTGTGCTAAGCTAGATTCGATTCTCCTTTAACCTTTGGTTTCTTCTTCTAAACCATGCTAACGACTTAAAGACTTCATTGGGATTGTGAAGCCAGACCGATACTACTTTCTTATAGTTGTGTGATCTGATCTTGTTGTTTCTATCATACGAGTTCAATTGGAATAATTGACTTGAGATTTATATCTCCGATAGGCAAGATAAAAAGAAATCACAAATACTTCGTCTCATCGTTTGTGATTCCACAATATCTTTTTTCGCTGCGTCGATCAAGATTATTGTGAGGTGATTGATAATACTAGGATGTTCTTCGAGAATATAAGTCTGAATTATCAATTGGTTCATGTTTCTCTTTTTTATCAAAAGACGGAACAAAAACTCGTAGGTATATTCGTGGGAGACGGGTTTATCTATTACCGTAGACTTTTCTGTGTGATACAGATTTGTTTGTTAAAGTCTTCGACTTTGGGTCGTAGCAACTCTTAGTTGTGGGTGAGATCAGCTAAGGGAATCAAGTACGTAGCATCCTGCTGGGATCAGAGACGTAGGAGCATAACCGTACCTTGGATCAGTGTGAGATTGATTGGGGTTCAACTACAGTCCAGACCGAAGTTAATTTGGAGTAGGCTAGAGTCTGTAGCGGCTTAATATAGTGTGTGTTCAATCTGGACTAGGTCCCAAGGTTTTTCTGCATTTACGGTTTCCTCGTTAACAAAATTCTGGTGTCTGTGTTATTTATATTCCGCATTATATTTGTTTATATAATTGAAATATCACAGGTTATGCGTTGTTCAATCAATTAGAATATCCGACCTTTTGGTTGTTGATTTAAATTGATTGACACTTGGATATTGGTCTTTGGTACTGTTTGTACCCAAAATAAATTCTAGGCACAAAACACGATGATTTGATGATGACGGTATGAATTAGGGTTGAAAACATATACAAAATAAAGAGAAGAGGCAGAGATTTAACGTGGTTCGACAAGTGTTGCCTACATCCACGGAGGAATAGAGAAATATTTTATTGATTATCGGGTACAATAGTTTTCTTCGGGTTAGCTAACCTAAAATCCCATATCCTTTAGGGTTTAGGATACATGTATTTATAGTGTTTATGTAACCCTAATTCTGGTACAAACTTGATGTGCAAGCAACTTGGGCAACAATCTAGCCTTCCGAAAACTTCTAGAATCTTCCTTCACGGGCTTGATTTACGGGCCTTCAATGTATAAAATACACGGTACAAACATCGCCCCCTCTTAACCTCCAACTTGTTGGGGGTTAAGAAGTTTGTTTTTCCTACTGCGTCGACCGTTGATGACGTAAGTCGCCCCCAAGCATTTGTAGAGACATTGCGAAGACATCCCCAACTGTAATTACCTGCAAAAAATAACAAAATAAAATAAAATAAGAAATGCTCACGTGCTAGGCGAGACTTTTTGCCACGTGGTGGACTTGTGATGCTCGAGAGCTAGTCGAGTCTTGAGTGAAATGTAATGTGCTTGCGGCTAGGGCAAGGCTTTTTGCTCGCAACGTAACAAGGCTGTAGCGCTCGCTGCTCGGGCATGCTGGTTGTATTGCTTGTGTTGAGTACAAGTCTTTGGACCAATATCAGGCATTGGGATCGTGGTCGAGACGAGACTTTGTGCTTGCTAAGGTGCAAGTCTTTGTACTCGCGTGCAAGGCGAGATTTTATGCTTGCGAAGGTGCAAGTCTTTGTACTCGCGTGCAAGGCGAGATTTTATGCTTGCGATAAGAACAGGACTTATGTGCTCACGTGCAAGGTGAGGCTTTATTTGCTTGCGATATGATGCAAGGCTAAATATTCAAGGGTCTAAGCAATCCTCATCTCAAACTCGATCATGTTGCCATCCATGAACCTCGAACTCGATCATGTCGCTATCCACGAACCTCGAACTCGATCATGTTTCTGCTCCAAGTGCATATCAAAGTTTCACGAACACTGGATTTTTTGCTTCCGTGTTGTAGGGAATCGAAAGACGATTCTAACGAGCCAAAAATCACTCAATTCGGACTTATAACGAAGAATTTATTGACGAAACAAGTTTCCAATGAAGCGCGCATGCATATGTGGCTGATGACTGGACGCATGGATGACGTGGCAAGCTAACGCTGCTGACGTGTAGTCGCTGACTGGATCAATATTGCTGACGTGGCACCGAAGTGCTGACATGGCAAGCTACTCAGATCCGGATCGTGACATTCCAGCATGGACAATGACGTGGCGATTGTGCTGACATGGCAGTTTGATGACTGGCAGACGCTGCTGATGTGTCGTCGACTCGCGCTGATGTGGCCCTTACACGTGGCAGTAAGTTGATGACGTGTTCCTGCTGAAGCTGGACCAAGGATGGACAGATCGTATGGTCTAGCATTCATCGATCTGACGGATCTGATTCGTTGGATCTGGAGTTGTATCTGAGGCTGGACAGATCTTACAGATTAAATTCGGTTGATCTGACGGATCTGATTCGTTGGATCTGGAGCTGTAGCAGAGGTTGGACCTAAGTGATAGTACAAGAGAGATGCTCTTTCTGCAACATTCATATCTGTGACTGATTTGTAACACTTTCTTATTTGTTGGCAACAGCTTCTGTAACTGTTTCGCAACAATTTCTTCATGTTCGCAACGGTTTTTCTGATGAACCCTAACTTTTTCTTCTTTTGCTGATTTTGCATGGAATCTCGTGCACAATTTTTGTTATTTTGTACCACACTTCTCTCAATGGAAAGAACACGATTCTTTCACTCGAATCCCCTTAGTCGGCGCCAATGTTTGTACCCAAAATAAATTCTAGGCACAAAACACGATGATTTGATGATGACGGTATGAATTAGGGTAGAAAACATATACAAAATAAAGAGAAGAGGCAGAGATTTAACGTGGTTCGGCAAGTGTTGCCTACATCCACGAAGGAACAGAGAAATATTTTATTGATGATATGATACAATAGTTTTCTCCGGGTTAGCTAACCTAAAATCCCATATCCTTTAGGGTTTAGGATACATGTATTTATAGTGTTTATGTAACCCTAATTCTGGTACAAACTTGATGTGCAAGCAACTTGGGCAACAAGCCTTCCGGAAACTTCTAGAATCTTCCTTCACGGGATTGATTTACGGGCCTTCCGTGTATAAAATACATGGTACAAACATGTACCATCCAAGTTATCTCTCTTTGATAAAGACTCGGAGATTTCTATTTGCTTGAGTAAAGATCAAATTGAGAGATTGAGATATAAACTCTTTGATATACTTTTCTCTAGATTGAGTCTGACTGTCTAGTTGATTCTCTAGAAAGTATATTGGAGTTTGTCCATACAGATTGCTAAGCGAAATATTGGGTGTGGTTGTTAGACCCCCGCTTTTTCAATATACGAGAATATAGGACGAAGAAGAATTTTTATTGAAACATCAAATTCTCTAGTATACATCACAGGGCTTCCTCTTAGCCCTAGTATAGAGAATTAATTATTCATTACAAAAGAAGAAGAAAGGCTAAGAAAAAGAAAGAAAACTACACTAATGCTCACAGAACCTTCCTCCCCTTTTCCATTTGCTTTAACCAGTTGTTTGCAGGTGAAAATGGTTTCTGTTGATTTTGATAATTGCGGATGTGCAGGTGAGAAACAATTTAAACCCTAAACAATGTACTGCAAGGGAGTACTTTAGATTCGAGAGATAAATCTGTACAAGTCCGGCCTAAACCAAGAAATGGCCGTTCCAGACTTGCTTCGGTCACAAAGTGGAGGAGAATGGGTTGGTTTTGGGGAGGGAAGCAAGGAAAGTGGTGAGACCAGAATAGTTGATTATGGAAGAGTAGTTGGGTTACTACGACTTGTTATCATAAAAGTGAGAGAGCTAACAAGGTGAGCTAGCAATTAAGTATTTCTGAGTGTTGTATCTCCCGTCTGAACTTGTTGTTCAATGGAAATAGGTAAGACCTATTTATACAAGTCGGAGTAAAAACGTACCCTGGTCTCATTAAGGAGTGGGGAAGTAAATGGGAGGAGTCGTATGCATGGAATTGATGTTCCATAAAGTGGTTAACGCATGAAACTGCTAACGTTATGGAATTGATATCCCATAAAGTTGTTAACGCATGTGCTTTATGTCCCATGAACGTTTCACACATAACTTCCCGTATTTACTAACCGCCTCACCCTTATGACACTTCCTTATGACGGGAGTAGTGTACGCCGCACGCGGTAAACCGCCAAACCAATACCCAAAGAGGATCCTCCAGTTTGTGTTGATGTCTCGAATGTTTTGGAAAACATGTTGCACGTTGTTGCGGCTTGGCAAGTCAAGCTCGGGAAACTTGCCAGCCTGGTGACCTTCAACGGTCGAGATTTTGCATCTTGAGAGGAGGGGCAACCGTTGATCGTTGCACGCCTTCGTTTTGGTAGCCGCGTAGTGAGGGCCAACGTGGTGGCGCGTCTAGGTTGGCATGCCGTTGGCATGGCAAGGTTTGGCGTCACCAAACTTAGGTTTTCGGGCCAAAGGTTACCATGTGTCGTCTGGTAACGGCTAGGATTTGCTCCTGGGATTGAAGGGCAACTCTTGATTGTTGCACGCCTTCGTTTTGGTGGCCGCGTAGTAAGGGCCAATGTGGTGGAGCGGCTAGGTTGGCATGCCGTTGGCATGGAAAGGTTTGGCGTGGCCAAACTTAGGTTTTCGGGCCGAAGGTTACCATGTGTCGTCTGGTAACCTTGGATGGCTAGGATTTGCTCCTGGGTTTGAAGGGCAACCGTTGATTCTTGCACGCCTTCGTTTTGGTGGCCGCGTAGGGAAGGCCAACAGGGTGGCGCGGCTAGGGTGTGGTTAGGCTTGGCATGTGGGGCCAAGGGTTCGCCTTGGGCGTGGCTAGCTTTGGCTAGGTGCGATTTTGGCTTGGCATGTGGGGCCAAGGGTTTGCCATGGGCGTATGGCGTGGCTAGGGCCAAGGCAAGGGCGTTTGGCTTGGCATGATGTGACTAACATGGCTAGGGCCAAGGAAAAGTGCGTTTGGCATGGCGCGGCTAGCTTGGCTAGGTTTGGTTTGGCTCGGCATGTAGGGCCAAGGGTTTGCCATGGGCGTATGGCGTGGCTAGGGCCAAGGCAAGGGTTCTCCTTGGGTGTGGCTAGCTTTGGCTAGGTGCGGTTTTGGCTTGGCATGTGGGGCCAAGGGTTTGCCATAGGCGCATGGCGTGACTAGCTTGGGCTAATGCGGTTTTGGCTCGGCATGTGGGGCCAAAGGTTTGCCATGGGCGTATGGCGTGGCTAGGGCCAAGGCAATGGCGTTTGGCTTGGCATGATGTGACTAACATGGCTAGGGCAAAGGCAAAGTGCGTTTGGCATGGCGCGGCTAGCTTGGCTAGGTTTGGTTTGGCTCGGCATGTAGGGCCAAGGGTTTGCCATGGGCGTATGGCGTGGCTAGGGCCAAGGCAAGGGCGTTTGTCTTGGCATGATGTGACTAGCATGGCTAGGGCCAAGGCAAAGTGCGTTTGGCATGGTGCGGCTAGCTTGGCTAGGTTTGGTTTGGCTTGGCATGTGGGGCCAAGGGTTTGCCATAGGTGCATGGCGTGACTAGCTTGGGCTAGGTGCGGTTTTGGCTTGGCATGTGGGGCCAAGGGTTTGCCATGGGCGTATGGCGTGGCTAGGGCCAAGGCAAGGGCGTTTGGCTTGGCATGATGTGACTAGCATGGCTAGGGCCAAGGCAAAGTGCGTTTGGCATGGCGCGGCTAGGTTTGGTTTGGCTTGGCATGTGGGGCCAAGGGTTCGCCTTGGGCGTGGCTAGCTTTGGCTAGGTGCGGTTTTGGCTTGGCATGTGGGGCCAAGGGTTTGCCATAGGCGCATGGCATGGCTAGCTTGGGCTAGGTGCGTGACCAAGCGAGGGTTTTGGGGCAAAGGTCGTTTGGTAACCTTAGACGACCAGGATTTGCTCCTGGGATTGAAGGGCAACCGTTGATTGTTGCACGCCTTAGTTTTGATAGCCGCGTAGTGAAGGCCAGTATGGTGGCGCGGCATGGGGCCACTGCGAGGTGCATTTGGAATGGCGCAGTAGGTGTGGCTGGCATGATTTTCCATTGACACGGAGGTGCGGCTAGCATGGCTGGCATGCTTTGGCGCAGCATCGGTGTGGTTAGCATGATTTGCCATTGGCACAGAGGTGCGGCTAGCATGGTTGGCATGCTTTGGCGCGGTCGGTGTGGCTGGCATGATTTGCCATTGGCACGAGGTGCGGCTAGCATGGTTGGCATGCTTTGGCGCGGTGATTTGTCGGTGTGGGCTGGCATGATTTGCCATTGGCACGATTTGCCAGGTGCGGCTAGCATGGTTGGCATGCTTTGGCGCTGATCGGTGGGGCTGGCATGACTTGCCATTGGCACAGAGGTGCGGCTAGCATGGTTGGCATGCTTTGGCGCGGTCGGTGTGGCTGGCATGATTTGCCATTGGCACAGATGTGCGGCTAGCATGGTTGGTATGCTTTGGCGCGGTCGGTGTGGCTGGCATGGTTCGCCATTGGCACACGTGGGAATTAGGGTTTGGCTTGTCGTAACCCTAATTTGAAAAAGATACCCCGGTAATTATTTAGGGACACATTAAAGGTTTCAGTAAATGTGCCTAGTAAATGCTTGTTACTTTAAATGTTGTGACATCACTGTCTGCTAGGGTTTAGTGTTTTACGATTTTAACCCTAAGCAAAAAACCACCATCAACACCAGTATTTATAGATTTCAAAGGAAACCACTTTCCTTTTTCATATCCACTACCACATCATAATCCAATGAAAGTATGCCATGTGTCAAATAATATAAAAAATCCTTCAATCAAAATGCGTCATGTGTCAAATACTACAATCAATATCTTAATTATTATTTCCAACCATAAAGAATAATATTCTTTCCCAAATATTCATATATTCCATTACTCCACATCATAAAGAAATATTTTCTTAAAATATCTTCAAATATCCTTTATCATAATATCATGCACATGGTCTACACACGTCGTGACACATTTCTACACACGTCCATATACAAATAATTGGCCCAATAATTCTTCATGTTTCCTTTTGGGCTTAACCCATCAAATCACTTCCTTTCTCCAGCAGAATTCCACATTTTAGTCCGTAGAAGTTTATTTTCTAAAAACTGCAAAAATAAATAAAATCATCAAAGATGTACAAAATAAAGAACTAAATAAATGTGAATTTTAGTAGTAAATATGTAAGAATTAAGCACTTATCACACCCCCAAACCTACATTTTGCTAGTCCTCGAGCAAAACTAAAGAAAAATAAGAATCCTAACTCACTGTCGCAGGCATCGCGATTGCACTTAGCGTGTGCAACAAGCCTTTAAACCCCTAGGTGGCCCTAGTGGCCGAGTTATAGTCTCGGGAGGGTTTACCAGAGGTGTACCCACAAAACCTTTACTCCAAATTGGTCACAAGTATTCAAAGAGCTACGAGGACATACATATTCTCAACCTATCACCAAGTAACTAGAATGCAATGGGAAATCAAAGGTATCCGCTCTACAGCTGAATAAAGAATTAGGAGACACATCCTCTCTACAGCTGGATAAAGAGATATCCGCTCTACAGCTGGATAAACATTATGAGACGCATTCGCTTTACAGCTGGATAAAATTAGGAGAGAGATAAAAATAAGATGGACATCCGCTCTACAACTAGATAAATTACGTGTGATGAGTTGAACCAGTGCTAGAATGATCTTGTGTCAGATGGAAAGCGGACTAACAAAGTAACCAATATGTATTTCTCCTTGGCTCTCTCATAATGCTCAGTAGAAACAACGTCTTCTTCGGCTTCAACTATTGATGATAAACTCTCGAACCTCTTACAACCTTGACAATTAACTCTTCTCCTCAATTTCTTCTTACTTGAAACTTATTTATAGATTTATGTTCTTCCTCATGGCCTTATTGAACAAAAAGGTAACTACAAAATGTGACCTTTTTTTGTTTTGTTTTTTTGTTTTTTTTTTGAAACAAAATAATAACAAGACTAATATTTACATGGCCATGGGAGAAGCACTTGGATCTTCGCAACTTGTAATGTCTTGGTATCATGAACTTCAACAACTTACATCGTTTTCTTTGCTCTTGTAACTTCTTGTACCTAAGTCTTCAACTTTGATTTTGAATTCTGCTTTTCTTTCTATAGTTGCTTATAAACCTTAAACGTCTTCAATTTTCTTCTTAGATTTTGATGTCGCTTCGCTTGTTGATGATAAGTTTCTTCTGACAGAGAGTCGTAATCCAGTAACTAAGACTACATGGGAGGTTGCTTTGTCTTTCTAGCATTTCCTTCTGACCTAATTTTCTTTCTATCATGGATGGTTAGGTCCATCACGATTACCCTCTAAAAGGTAAATTTTCTCTCCTAAGTGTCAATGATCTTAATATCTTTTTCTCTAATGTCTCACTAGAATGTTATCCCTAGCAATTCGAATTTCAATCTTTTCGGTGAGAAACAGTATGTAAACTTAGCTAACTGAATACTATGTGACACTAGAAGTTTTAACAATGCAACTAAAAGTTTCTTCCATACCCCCAAACTTAATTCTAACATTGTCCTCAATGTTCTAAAGATGAAATTAAAAGCACGAACAAGGAGAAACTGTTACCACTTTGAAGGAAATAAGGAACGATATTACCGTGTTGCATGAGAATGGGTTACCTCCCAAGAAGTGTTAAGTTTAAAGTCTTCAGCCAGACATCATAAGAATTAGTCACCACATAAAATCATAAAGCAATAGTCGGAACAACTGTGGGCCATCGGAATCAAATAATGTTAACACAAATAGAAGAAAACTGCAGCAGACTAAGAAAGTGAACCAACCAAATACACCTTTATCAAGTTTTCTATTTAAGACAATTATATCTAGTTGGGGTTTAGGTTCATGCTCTATAAAAGGGTCTGAATAAAATATTTTCATGCGCCAGGTTTCCTCATTGGCAGGATCTGGAGGATCAGGTTTCAGAGTCTGGATAAACTCAAATAAGAACTTAGAAGCACATAATAATAACTTGAATAATTGGGGATCCTCTAAGTCAATCAGATTTGACTCACACAGCTGACTACGATGAAAGTGGTGGTCATTCTTAAGAAAAGGTGTCGACGATTCTAATTTCCTAAAATTAGGTTTAGTTCTAAAAACTATATAATGACACATTTGAAATTGAGATACTCCCACATTTGGTAAATAAAATCTTGGTGGGACAACAAAGTCAATTATGGTATCATGGACCGGATTAACCACATCAGCGAGAGGATGGGTTTCTATCAACTGAGTTTCTTTCTGGACATAACTAGGTTCAGGAAAACGTGCATGAAGATAGTCTCTTAAGATGGTAGAGGCACATACATCAAGTCCCAAGTTAGGGACCTTTATAAGAGTCAAAGGTAAACCACGGGGAGAATGATATTCACCCCCAAACCTAGAGTTGTCAATATCCTTGGATAAACTAGTCACAATTTCCTTAGTTTCTAAATTATCAGATTTAGGAAAATGGTCTTTTATTTCTTCTAGGTTGTAATCATGTGGTTCTACATTTCTATAATCCTCATAAGAGACTATTGTTTCTGAATCGCTAGACTCTAAAACACTACTCTCAGGATAAACTCTTTCCTCTAAACCATCATCGGCTTCATAATCACAATGATATACTACACCGTCTAAAACTATGGTGTCTCTAGTCAAATCCACTTTCTTTTGAATAGGTGAATAATCAACAATATTATTAGGCTAGAAACACCATTATAATCATAAGGATCAATTGGTGTAACAATTTCCTCGTCATTATGACTACGCATTTCATATTCTTCATCGACGCTATCCTCATCATCATAACAATACGAGGATGGTTGAACCTTATCAAAACATGTAGTGTATTAAGATCTAACCTCATCCTCTAAATTAGGTGAATAATTATATGTATTATCTAGGGTAAGATTGGAAACACTATTTTCGAATTCAAGTTCATTATGAGCAATAGTCTTAGGTGCATTTTGGTCATCCTGCTTATTAAGAGTCTCACACAGTTTATCCATGATTATTTCAGATTCACATATAGATTTATTGAACTTCTTAAGTGATTCCTGTAAAGAAAGACTTGTCAATTGAAACTGTTTGAGTGCATCTTCTATGGAATGAGTTTTATATTCATCAGGAACTGGTAGCAATTGTTTGATTAAATCCTCTAAAGATAGAGAACTCTCATTTTTTTCATTATAATATTGCTCATTATCCCGTTCGTATGATTGGTGGATGTGCGAATAGTAATTGGGATCACCGTGGTATGAACGATAACCTTCAAAAGGTCGGTAGTGGTCCCAAGTACTATCCACACTACGGGCATAGTACGGATACTTTCCATTTAGATACTCAGTTGAATAATCATTATATTGGTCTTTATAATACCAGCTCGACATTTTTTTGTTTTTTTGCACGTGCAAATGCAGGGTCGACTAAAATTGGTAGGCTCAGGTTACCTTAAGCTGAATATACCTACAATCCATGATCGGGAGTTAACAAGATCTTGGGCTAAGGTTTGTGGAATTTCGGCTGGTAACTCCCATAAGGCCCAAGGCACGGGTTCAGCGTACTTTTCCACGGGTTTTCCTAAAATCGGTTGTCTGATGATAATGCAATTGGTGTGCAAGTGTGTTTTTTTTTATTATTAAATAAAAAAAATTAACTAAATATTTACAATGAAATAAAAGAAAAAAAATCTAAAAGAAAAAGAATATTCCTAATCAAATATTTACAAAAATAAAAATAAAAATAAAAATAAAAATAAAAATGGATCTAAAATAAAATCTTAGGTATTATTCTACTTACCTTTTTGGTAGGTAAATTTTATTTCCACCTTAAATGCTCAATTATCCTGCACACCAAAAATAGAAATATACCCAAGTAAAATCTAGAAATAAAATTAAACAAAATAAATAAATATCAAAGTTTAATTGTATCACAACTTCGACAACAATACTATGGTGATATGTATCACTCCCCCTTAGTCAATACTCCATCTCACATGGAAACCACTCCCCCTTACATAATGATCCGAAAACCATAATTCTCCCCCTTTTTGTCAATAAAATTGGCAAAGGTACGAAAACTAGTGGGATCCTAATGAAATTTCCATAGAGACATTTCATGACCAAAAGCAAGCACATATCAACTTTTTAGATGCAATCATATAGCCGAAGCTAAATGCTTTCATCAAGGAGTTTATAAAGATACAAGATAACTCCTATAATATTCCACAGCCGCACTCCCCATAAAGATTTGGAAATTAAGCACAAGTTCAATTAAGAACTCTCCCCCATAAAATGTCATTCTCGAAAGAACAAAAAGAGCGACCTTAATTTCACAAGAAAAGAAGGATTTCTTTGGAAATAACAAATCACATACAAATATGAATTTGAATCCAAAATACTCAATTAAATTAAACACAAGAAAACCCATGATTAATTTAATCGGAAATGCTCAACATAAGAGAAATTACGGAGCCGCACAGTATATACATAAAAAATATGGATCAGGGAATATCAATACTGCGGAATAGACAAGGATTCATACTATTTTCCATCACAATTTGCACAATGACATACAATAGACATAATCCTCGTAAACAAAAGTTCATCCTATCTTCCATCAATATTTGCATAACGACATACAATAGGCTTAAAACTTTTGTAATGTCAAAAGTTCATTCATTCTTTTATCAATACTTGCATATCGACATATGCAAGACTTAACTTTTGACAAAGTATGGGACAATCATAGTTCACGGACGCAAACACACATATCCCATAACAAATTGCAATATATAAAACCATAAAGATTAATACTGCAAAAATCATCTTCCAAACAATTTTAGAATTTAAACCAATAAACCTAAAAAACATGAAGATGAAAAACGTTGGACATAGCTATGTGTAATCACAATAATGGCTATTCCAAACTCTAGTAATCCTTCTCAAAAACAAGAATAAATTCTCATAAGAAGTTTCCTAGTCATCAAGACAAACTTGTAATGCACATATAAGATGATTTGTCCTTGAGGGTAGAATCAATCTTTTTCGCCCGGATTTACACCAAGAATAGCTACCAAAGGGGTATAAAAATATTTTCTTAACAAAGAAGAACATACAAAGTCATTAACGACCATGCACCATAGTTCACATAAGATGACTGTGATCATTTAAGAATCCCATAGTAATGCGTACAACTGTCCATTCTTGAACTTCCTTCTTTGCGATTACCCAACAACATTCTTGTAAAAGCTACAAATGAGCTTAGAAGAGTATTACTCCAAGAATCCAAGTTCCCAAGTCCAAGAGAAGTTGAACAAGTACGACGAAACAGAGCAAACACTCAAAAACAATAGACAGGACAAATACCATTCTTAACTCATCCAAATTCATGAATTCTCACCTCCATTTTGAAGAGAATTCAAAGAGGAATAGAAAGCAAAAAGAATGATGTCATTCCGAATTCGGACGAAGAAGTTACGGCCAAAACAAGTTTACCGAATATCGACGTTAAGTATGCATACCGGTTTGCAAACGAATTTTCATGACCTGGGGGAGTATACAAGCGGGTATGCGTACTTAAACCCCTGGATTTTGATTTTAAATGATGTTATGCGTACCATGTAGGTGTACCATGAAGTCCAAACATCCCGAACTACTATTTTTAAACATAGATCTAGTTAGGTAGAAATGAACAATAAGCAAGGTACATAGATCAACACAAATCTTTCTCAAGTTTATAGACATACCTTTTTAGAAGAATCTAGTCGAATTCTACAGCCTTACCGAACATAATCTGTGTGCCCCAATTCTCGTGCTTCCCTCACCGTATACATAACAGGGCATTCCTTGGTGAGGATGCACTTACAACACAATAAAGTTGTTTTGGGGTGAACAATGTTTTGCTCACCACAAGTTACCTTTGGATTATCATGAAAGAGATTTATTTTAGAACCTTTCACATCCAATTCCATTTTTCCAAAAAACTTGTTAATTTCCAACATCATGGATACTGCCTTCTCCATAGTCATGGAATTTTCTGAAAGATCATTCCTTTTCACACTCAAAGCATCATTTGCTTTCTTTGGTACCCACTTTTGGTGCGTTTAGGAACAACCGGAATCTTCTTCCCATTACTCTCTTCAAGATTTCTCGGAAGATAATTGGATTGACTATTCTTTTGCAAGTTAATCTTTCTCCAATTGGGAACATCGGATCTTGTCTTCGTCTTTACGAAGTTATCCTTTTGATAACCATTACGATTGTGAAAAGGATTCGTATGGCGTTTATAGGAAAATCTAGATTTATCACAGCACTGATTCATTTGCCTAAAGGTTGGACAGTTACAACCTGTAGCGTTAAGGGGATTAGTCTTAACATATGATCTTGGTTTCACAACTTCTTGTGATGCCCAAAAAAGAACATCATACAGTTTCTCATTCCTTATACGGAAACGACGTTGTACGGCTGTCGATTGGACAATATACTAATGCGGTTCGTTCCACATGGACTAAATTTGTTACTTTTAGTTTCTAATTAAATGAAATACCAACAAGATTCGAAAATGTCTTTAAAGATTAAATAATAGCTAATAAAATTAATAAATGGGAAAACACCAGGGCTTTGGATTCCACCACTATGCTAGATACTAGACAACTCAACCATTTCTATAAATTCTTCCTAAAATACTCAAGACGATTTAGGACACGACGTACGTCTTGTAAGATCTAACGCTTAAACCAATAAGAATTCTCAAAGTACTAATAATATTCACCACCAAATAATGCTGATTTCTAAATAAAACGTTTAACAATCGAGCAAGCAAAAAGGACGCATGATAAAACTACTATCATTATATACGAGAATATAGGACGAAGAAGAATTTTTATTGAAACATCAAAATTCTCTAGTATACATCATAGGGCTTCCTCTTAGCCCTAGTATAGAGAATTAATTATTCATTACAAACGAAGAAGAAATGCTAAGAAAAAGAAAGAAAACTACACTAATGCTCACGGAACCGTCCTCCCCTTTTCCATTTGCTTTAACCAGTATTGATAGCTTTCAAAGTAAACCACTTTCCTTTTTCATATCCACTACCACATCATCATCCAATGAAAGTATGCCACATGTCAAATAATATAAAAAATCCTCCAATCAAAATGCGTCATGTGTCAAATACTGCAATCAATATCTTAATTATTATTTCCAACCATAAAGAATTGTAGCGCCCCCTAAGCTAGCAGCTGACTAATCCAAGATATTAATTAAATAAAGAGGCACTAAGAATCTAAATCATTTACTTAAACATTCAATTTAGAAATCTGCTACAAAAACTTAACCCAAAACTAGCCCCACTCAGAAATATATATATACAAGGATTCCTCTCAAATGATACATATACAATAGTTATTTGGTTTACAAATAAAATATCCAACATAATAAACATAGCAAAAGTTAATCAACTAGTGAACTCAACCCTTAAAGCTTTCGATGCGCAACTCTGATCTGTCACTGAAACTAAAAGTGAGAACGGGTGAGCACATCATCCATAAAACGGGTGCCCAGCAGAAATAACAACTAACTTTCAAGTCATCATTAATATGATTTGAAGACAATGCAGGTTTTATCGAAAAACGATAATACACGGAAATACAGTAAAACATATTGTAGAAACTTAACTTTTTCCTAAGTAATTTAAAAGAACAGTAAACATCCATGTATGAGATGTGTGTTGCCATACATAAGGAAGAGTAATATTGATGCCAATTCCACACCGAATAGGTAATACTGCGGTGTATCGCCCTAGCCATAGAAAAAGATATAAAGGAAGAATAATTTTGTCCATGTAATATTGCGGTGTATCGCCCTAGCCATAGAATACTGGATATTGTGCCGGCACACATCTCATACCACACAAAGACATGCATGAATTTCACAAAAGACATATTTCTAAAACATTAATGAATACAAGAGAGTTCGTTATCGATTCCCACCTCTTTTGATGACAAGCCTCGCCTACCTCAAGATCCACGATCCACTGGTTCATCCTTTGAATCGATCGTTGTTAATAAAGATTAACTGTTAATCACACAAGCACTCTAAAGATTAGCCAAAGGCTCACACCAGGCTCATAACACAATCTCATACAATTCTCTAGTTATAGGCTAAGTGAATGAATTATCTAATGGTTCTAAGCCCATTTATGGTTCTACACCTTATCATTATCAATCTTTAGCATAACAAAGGTTTACTAATTCCATTAGGTAGAATCTATAGTCCAATAGATAAGTCTTACGAAGATCTACAACTTTGTAGAATAAAACAAAGGTTAACTCGGACCATAAGGGTCCAATTCACCAAGATAGGAACACTAGTCCTAAGCCCAAGTCCACTACACAAGCCCATTAATCCAAGGCCTGGTCAAACTGGTCAATTGATAGTCACTAACGGTCGCTAACAGTCAATGGGTCAACTGACGGTCAACGTCTAACCAATGTCAAAGTCAAAGTCTAGTCCAGGTCAACTCGGTCTAGGTCAAGCCTGGTCTTGGTTTACTGAGTCAAATCGGGGTTAGTCTGATTTAACTCAGTCAGATGGTCTGAGTCAGATAAGTCAGCTAGACCGACTAGGATGACTAATAGGTCAAATGCCTAAGCCAAACTTCTAATGCACAATTATGATGCAACACAAAACATGCCGAGACCAAAAGATGCATTTCTAACTGCAACTCCAGCACCAAGAAACCTTCATTCTATTTTCAAGTCCATACTCAATCATGCTACAACTATAATTCACTGCTCTTCTTCACAATAACACTTAAACCTAACAATGTATTTCTAGCTATTCAGTTTTCAATAATTAACTACATGTCTAACTTCCATATTCATTTCTAACCAGCTTTCAGTCGTAACATCAATATCTTTAGTTCTTCTTAATAGATTCATGCATTCTCTGCATAATGAACACTATCAGTTCTTAATGTTCTTCACCTGTGACTTGAACTTCACCCCTTTGAGATATAACTCTCAACTCATCTTCTACATTCTTCAACAGTGACTAAATCCTCTTCATTCCTGGTAATTCAACTTACCACTTTGACTTCTCAGCTTCACAACAACAAAACAACCTTCATCCTTTTCATAATCAGTTCAATATCAACTCCACCATTTATATGAGCTGTAGCTTCCTCTTAATCAACCTCATCTACTATGCATACAACACCATCAACTTCACTAACTCAGCACCACTATCTCTATAGCTGCATCAATAATAACATCTCACAGTATTTAAATCTACTTGAAAGACATTCCCAAATTCATTCTCAAACAATTACTAACAATCCTAGAATATGGTTCATCTCCCCTGTAACTTCAATCACAACAGCAACACCATTCACTTCATCTCAAACAGCCTTGTAGTACATTCTTGTACCAGCATCATCACAAGGAATTCCAATTCCAAGGAATCACTACCACCAAGTTCAACTCCAACATCCAACTATCTCACAACTCATTACTACCAGCACAAACAGAGCACAACAATTCCAATTCCTTCACCAAAGAGCCAAACCCATATCAACTAATCCCTATTTTAGGATAAACCCTAATTTTCAAATCAACTTCCTATAGAAACTGAAATTAAACCTAGTACAACCATCTATTCTTCAATTAATAACAAACCCATGGAACAAATCAAACGAACAACAACAATTTCATGAAGAAATTAAATAAATTAGAAACCCTAATTTAAATCCCTGATTTACCTTTTCCGTTAAGTTTTGAGTTCGATTCATCACCAGGACAGCCTCAAAACTTCAATTAAACCTCAATCAACTAAACCCAATTCTCAATTCTTCCTAACCATCACGAAATCAACTTGAATTAAAAACTACTAGAAACCATAGCTTCAATTCAACATCAACATCACCTTCTTCTTCTCCTGGAACTCAGCCAACCTCAATTCTAACTTCATCTTCTTCGATTCATCAAACTACCTAACTTTCTATGAAAAACTCACGCATAAACAACTCAGTGCTTCTGAACTGAGATCGACAGAGAAGGAAAAAATGAAGAACAGAAGAAAAGAAGAGAGAAGAAGAAAAAGAGTGAAATAGATCTCTTCGACACGTTTGAAGATGATAAGGCCAACGAAAATTATTAAGGCACCCACTCTTTGGATAAGGGAAGCCATGTCCTTCCCCTTACACTAATGTGATGATCTCTTATGCGTCCGGTATCCGAATGACACGTTCGAGTAGTCCATTCCGCGTAACTTTTCGAGATCTATCTAGTGATACTAGTTTCGCATCTAAATCGTTGTTAGATTAAATTCTATTAATTAACGTTCGTGTTAATCTAATCGATTCATTAACAGCTAAATCATGTCTTGACTGGTCTAATAGCATTGACGAGCTTGAGGGTCGTTACAAGAATAATATTCTTTCCCAAATCTTCATATATTCCATTACTCCACATCATAAAGAAATATTTTCTTCATTAAACAAAATATCTTCAAATATCCTTTATCATAATATCTTGCACATGGTCTACACACGTCGTGGCACATTTCTACACACGCCCATATCCAAATAATTGGCCCAATAATTCTTCATGTTTCCTTTTGGGATTAACCCATCAAATCACTTCCTTTCTCCAGCAGAATTCTACATTTTAGTCCGTAGAACTTTATTTTCTAAAAACTGCAAAAATAAATAAAATCATCAAATATGTACAAAATAAAGAACTAAATAAATGTAAATTTGAGTAGTAAATATGTAAGAATTAAGCACTTATCAGACATCTCCTTTCCAGGTGACCTTTATTTCCGCAATAGTGGCAAACATAAGGAATATTCTTACCTCGATCCGGGTGTGCTGACTTTGGAGGTTGATATACTTTGCTCTTTCGAACCTTAACTTCCGGTGAAGGTATTTCACTTTTTCCATCAGTGGAAACCTTTTGTTGAGAAGAATTACTAGCCTTGACAAATTTTACCTCTTTGCTAATACTTGGAGCATCTATTCCCTCATAGCCCAATCCTCGTGTATCACGATGATTTTTACTTGCACCTAGCATAGTGGTTAATTTGCTTGAACTAGTATTGAACTATTTTAAATCATCTTCCAACACCTTGATTTTATCAAGAGCAACAGCTAAATCAGCCTCAAGGCATTTTTCTCGAGTGAGATAAACGCTTTCTCTGTCATCAAAACTTGCTTGCTGAGAGTTAATCATTTTTCTGCAAGTTTCTCTTCCAACAAAAAGTACTTTTGATAAAGATTATCACATTCAAGTGACTTCATACGTAAGTTTTCCTCAGAATCCTTGAGGATCGATTCGTTAGAACGATTCGAAACATAAACACCTACGTAACATCTTCTCAATTTCTTATTTGTACGACAGAGATTAGTCAGAAGAGGTGTGACATGAGAAGTTGTCATCTTCTTCTTTTCCAACGAATTCAAAACCTTAACATACTCTGAGACTTCCTCATCAACCTCTCTATCAATATATGAATCACCTTCATCAGAAAGTTCATCCAACTGTTCTTCTAGGAGTGTTTCCCAGTTATCAACAATTTTCACATTAAGAGAATGTTTAGATATTGACATAGATGTGACAGTTCTCTCAGATGAATCCAAGCTTTGAAAAACATCTGGTAATTTCTGACCTGATACATTATTAGAGATAGACTCGTCCATATTCAGATCGCTACAAACACAAACTTATGAGGTCTTAGCGTGTTTGCATGCTCTGATACCAATTGAAAATACGAGGGTCTAACAACCACACCCAATATTTCGCTTAGCAATCTGTACGGACAAACTCCAATATACTTTAAAGATATCAACTAGACAGTCATACTCAATCTTAATAAAAGTATATCAAAGAGTTATATCTCACTTTCTCGATTCAATACTTACTCAAGCAAATAGAAATCTGCGAGTCTAATTGAATACAAGAGAAATCACTTGAACGGTACCAAAGGCCAATATTCAAGGATCAATCAATTTCAATCAACAACCAAAGGTTGGATTTCCTAATTGATCGATTCAACGCACAACCTGTGATATTTCAATTATATAACAAAATATAATGCGGAAAAGAAATAACACAGACACCAGAAGTTTTGCTAACGAGGAAACCGCAAATGTAGAAAAACCCCGGAACCTAGTCCAGATTGAACACACACTGTATTAAGCCGCTACAAACACTAGCCTACTACAAACTAACTTCGCTCTGGACTGTAGTTGAACCCCAATCAATCTCACACTGATCTAAGGAACAGTTGCGCTCCTTACGTCTCTGATCCCAGCAGGATACGACGCACTTGATTCCCTTAGCTGATCTCACCCAAAACAAAGAGTTGCTACGACCCAAAGTCGAAGACTTTAATAAACAAATCTGTATCACCCAGAAAATTCTACGGTAATAGATAAATCTGTCTCCCACAGAAATACCTAAGAGTTTTTGTTCCGTATTTTGATAAATCAAGGTGAACAGGAACCAATTGATAACCCGGACTTATATTCCCGAAGAAAAGCCTAGAATTATCAATCACCTCACAATAATCTTAATCGACTAACGAAAGAAGATATTACGGAATCACAAACGATGAGACGAAGTTTGTTTGTGATTACTTTTCTATCTTGCCTATCGGAGAAATCAATCTCAAGCCAATCTTACGATTGTACTTAGTACGATAGAAACTGCAAGATCAGATCACGCAACTACAAAGAAAATAGTTGGGTCTGGCTTCACAATCCCAATGAAGTCTCCAAGTCGTTAACCTACAGGGTTTTGGTAGAAACCTAAGGTTAAAGGAGAATCGACTCTAGCTTATACAACTAGTATCACACATGAGGTGTGGGGATTAGGTTTCCCAGTTGCTAGAGTTTTCCTTTATATAGTCTTTCAAATCAGGGTTTGCAATCTAAGTTACCTTGGTAACAAAGCATTCAATATTCATCGTTAGATGAAAACCTGATTAGATTCAAGCTAATATCTTTCAACCATTAGATCGAATTTGTTACACACAAATGAAATGCACGTTTATTTAGGTTTGTGTAACCGTACCCAAACATGTACACTTAGTTGGTTCAACAGTAGTTAACCAAATGGTTAGCCATATGAGCACTTTCATATCAACCATATTCTTCTTTACCATAACTAGTTCAGATGACTCAAATGAACTAGTTAGAGAGTTGTTCAATTGCTTAGATCTTATAGAAGTATACAAGACACAATCGAAGCAAAAACAATTTTATTCACTCGAATCGATTCATGAACTTTATAGCCACGGTTTGCAATTATGCATTCCTTAGTTTATATAAGTTTAAGTTCACGAATAATCGTTTTTAGAAAATAACCAACTTAAGTACGCATACTGGTGCGCGGACTTAAGTACCCGGAATAAGTTTGTTTTCAGTTCACAAACTCCAGCAGATTTTCATGGGACGTGAACTTCCGATGGTGCGCGTACTGGTACGCGGACTTTAGTTCCGGTTTTCCTGAGCAGCAAAGTACGCATACTTTGGTTCAAGGAATAAGGACTTACACACGTATGAGTTATCACACAATGTTTATATCCAACAATGGTTATATATTCTAAACTCTCATTTCAATCATTGAAACATTCTTAGAGGATGTTATATAGTTGTTGTTCACAAACCATTTTTCGTTAAAGCAATTTTCAAGTAATTGAAACTTAATATGACTTTCGTCACTAGTAAAGATGAACTTGGCCAAAGAGAAAGCTTACCAACACATATTTCCAGAAATATATAGGCGAGATAAACTCGGCTCGAAATAGAAAATGTGTATAATCATTGTCTATATAGCAATACGACTTTTGTCTCAAGATAGGAGATAAAGTAGATAGACTTTTGAGTGATAGATAAGTTCAAGTCTCCACATACCTTTCAGTCGATGAAGTTCCACCAGTTCCTTGAGTAGTTCTTCGTCTTTGTATGATGATCGCCATGGAGTCTAGAGCTCAACTACACTTTCTATCATAGTCCGAGACTTAGCTATAAGTAGACTAGAAATCAAGACTTATAGTTTTGATCACTAACATTGACAAACATGCTTGAGATAACAACGCATGCGAGTTCGACCGAGCAGTGCTCTAACATATAGTTAGTTTGACTGATTGATCTTGTGCATTTAATGATAAATTAAGTTTGTACATAAAAAACTTTTGTTTGGTTACGTGGAAAATGGTAGGTTGGTTCACATTTGGTTGTTATGTTGAGTGCACAGACGGATTCTGGAGGGAAAAAAAAAATCTCAGGCTCGGCTAGTAGATTTAATCAAGCACAAAATTTGGTAAAAAAAGAAGAAAGAAACTTGGTTTGGGAGGGCAACCAAGGCTGAAGTCCAGGTTAGTCCTCTCATAGGTCCGACCTTGGTTGAGTGTTAGAACTTAGTCTGTACTGAAATCCATAAGAGTATCTTACAGTTTTAGTTATTGATTAAATTTTCGGTATTTATTCTGTAGTTGTTTGAAGTCTGGTTTCTAATTGATTGCTGAAGGATTAAATTTCTGAAAGAATTTAGTTTTTTCTTTTTTAGCTTGGAAAGTAAGTGTCAAATCAATGGATGATACCGCATCATAGAATCCAAGTGAAATGTTAGATAATGAAGGCATTATAGAAATGAAAAATTTAATCAAATGATTGAGTCATCGCAATAGAATGGAAATTGAATACATTTTGAACTACCTTCAAGAGAATAATCTTTCGGATTTTTGACTAACGAGGAAATAACTGAGAGTATCATGAGAAGCGAGGAAAATGATGATGTGGAAGCCAAATTAAGATGAAATTGTAGTTATAGAGCCACCTTCATTTAAAAAATTTATCGAACCTCTGAGGACATTGAATAGTTCATTATTGCGTCACTAGACGACACCACCAAAATCTCTTCTAATGTTAAAAAAAAATCCAGGATGATATTCAAGATGATTTCAAAAAAATCATGCCGTGGTTGAATCATTTTTTTTTTCCAAATTGATATGTAAATTAGAGAGTTATTAATTTATATATCCGGAAGAGACCCATTGAAAGATTAATTTTATATTAATTTATCAGTTTAGAGAATTATTAACTTAGCACGTTGTACCAACTCGGGACCGATAAAATTTATCGAATTAATTTATAGGGGTTCTCTGTAGATGTCTAGACTACTCAGCATTTTTTTTTGCCATTTTAGGATAGAGAAAACTTTGGTATTCTAATTTTCAGTCAAGAAGAACAAAAACTAGAATGTGGTGGCGGATACATTAAGTTGATGGAAGCAGATATCATTGTAATAAAGCGGTAAAGTTATTGGGTGATGGTACCAGCGACCTGAGTTCGAAACTCATCAACATCATCATCGGGATAGGGAAATTTTTCTCTTTATTTGCCTAGCTACCTAGACATCAGTACCTGCTAGGAATTTTTATTTCTTTCTTTGCCTGGCTACTTGGGCTTGTAGGTAGTAGCTAGGCCTCTTTGCTTAAGAGGTTTTATTTAGGGGGGAAAAACAACCTTGATTGAGGTGGTAGTGATGCATGAAGTTGTTTGCTGGTTATTATTCAACGAAATTTGGGGGCTAGACACCTCAATAATAACTTTTCCAAAAATTCTTTTTGGACTGTCATTTAAACTATGTAAAAACCGCACACTCACAGTAAAACTCAAAAAGTGGGATCCTCTGTTACGCTTTATAGGCAGGGCCAAAAAAATTATGTGTGTGAGCGGTTTCTATGTGGTTCAAAGTGAGGGTTCATATAAAACTACCCTAACTTTTTTTTTTTCACAAAATTGGTCAATTAACCCAATAACGACAATTTCCGGGTAAAAAAGACATGTAAAATTTGATATTTGTTTAAATGGACGAAAATGTAAAAATAACCAGGATGTAAAAAGTTTCATCCTACCCAATTTCAAATACTTTTTCTTATTCTTAATTTACATCAGGATGCATCCAGTTTCACCCTCGCTATTTTTTAAGTTTAAGTCTGGATGAATCCAGATTCATTCTTGCTATTTTTTTGGTGTCCATTTCACCCATATTAATACTTACTCGACCATTAGAACCATGTTTTAAAAATATTTGGGCAATTAATACGGAAAATGGGTCATTTGTCCAAATATTTTTAAAACATGGTTCAAATGAACGAGTAAAAATTAGTATGGGTGAAATGGACACTAAAAAAATAGCAAGGATGAAATTGGATTCATCCTGACTTAAACTTAAAAAATAGTAAGGATGAAACTGGATGCATCCTGATGTAAATTAAAAATAAGAAAAAGTATTTGAAAATGGGTAGGATGAAACTGTTTACATCCTGGCTATTTTTACATTTTTGTCCATTTAAACAGTGTCAAAATCAAAATGTCATTTTCACCCAGGAATTGTTGATTTTGGTCTTTTTAACCAATTTTGTGTATATCGTATGAGTTTCACTTGATACATTGCATGCTCTTCGTGTGAGTTTTGAGTTGTGACATCCTGCTTGTGTTTTTAGAAAGAGAAAAGAAAAAAGAGTTGTGGCAATACCTCAATTAACCACTACCAAGTATCATAGAGTGTACGCATTAACCACTACACAGTAACCACTACCAACTATCAACTACACGTGAAACTATCCTTGAATAGGGACTAGCTAGGACAAGGCATTGCTAACACAAACCTGTGATACTCTATATTTTTATGGGTGACGGGTGGCCATGAATGAAATTCATTCAATGTTACCAGTTTAATGGCCACCTTCTATCTAACTTTATCAAGTTCAAATTATTTATAGTTAGCTCCCAGTTCCCACTTTCATGCAAGAATATCTAGCTAAATTAGCTCAAATATTTGCAAGTTGTCTTCAAATCCCAAGATTCTTATTACCTTCTATATACTAAAAAGAGAAGAAACATCAGTAATGGAGTTACTAAGTTCCACAAATACTTCACCTCTAACTCCTCTAGGGTTTCTTGAAAGAGCAGCTATTGTATATGGTGATTGTACCTCTATCATCTACAACAAAACCACTTACACATGGAAGCAGACATACCTTAGATCTCTGCAACTCGCTTCTGCTATTAAATCACTCGGCATTGGATGTGGTCAAGTCATCTCAGTTCTATCACCTAATGTTCCTGCTATGTATGAGCTTCAGTTTGCAATACCAATGAGTGGTGCCATTCTCAGTAACATGAATACACGTCTTGATGCACGTACAATTTCAATACTCTTACAACACAGTGAATCCAAACTCATATTTGTTGATTTTCTTTTCCACTCTAAAGTTCTAGAAGCTTTCTCTCTTTTTCCTTCCAATATCAAACCTCCACTTCTCGTGATCATTAATGATGATGATTGTGATGATTTGGTGGAAACAAATGGCTCAAATCCGTCCCCAGCCGTTGATCTTGATATGACTTATGAGGAACTAATGAAGAAAGGAGATCCATATTTTAAATGGATTCCACCAAAGAGTGAGTGGGATCCGATGGTGTTGAATTACACATCTGGTACAACATCATCTCCCAAAGGAGTTGTTCATTCTCACCGTGGTCTGTTCATCGAGACTGTTGATTCTATTATTTATTGGTCGGTACCAAAACAACCTGTTTATTTGTGGACTTTACCTATGTTTCATGCAAATGGATGGAGCTTTACATGGGGCATGGCTGCAGTTGGTGGGACTAATATTTGTTTACGTAAATTTGATGCTTCAACTGTATTCAGTTTGATAAATCAGCATGATGTTAGCCACATGTGTGGTGCCCCAGTTGTTCTCAACATGCTAGCCAATGAACCAGGTAAACAACCACTTAAGAGGCCAGTTCAAATCTTAACTGCAGGGGCTCCACCGCCGGCACCGGTGCTTTTCCGAGCTGAATCATTGGGTTTCATTGTAAGTCATGGATATGGGTTAACTGAAACTGCTGGATTAGTTGTTACGTGTGAGTGGAAACCCAAGTGGGATCGATTATCTGGAGATGAACGAGCTAGGTTGAAGGCAAGGCAAGGGGTTCGAACGATTGCAACTGCTAAAGTGGACGTGTTGGATGTGGGATCGGGTTTGAGTGTAAAACGAGACGGGTTATCACTTGGTGAAGTTGTTTTACGTTGTGGATCAATCATGTTAGGCTACTATAAGGACCCTATAGGTACAAGTAAATGTTTAAAGGAAAATGGATGGTTTTATACTGGAGACGTAGGTGTAATTCATCCTGATGGGTATTTAGAGATTAGAGACAGATCTAAGGATGTGATCATAAGCGGTGGAGAGAATTTGAGTAGTGTGGAGGTGGAATCGGTATTGTACTCGCACCCAGCGATTAACGAAGCAGCTGTAGTCGCTCGACCAGATGAGTTGTGGGGCGAGACTCCTTGTGCTTTTGTGAGCTTAAAGTCAGACTCGGATCAGCCGTCAGAGAAGGAACTCATTGAGTTTTGTCGCAATAGGTTGCCTCATTATATGGTGCCCAAAACAGTTGTCTACAAGGAAGAGCTTCCAAAGACATCAACCGGGAAAATCCAGAAGTTCGTATTAAGAGACTTGGCAAAAGCTTTAGGTGTACCTAGAGCAAGGCTGAATGTCACATTTAGAAGGCCACATAAGAAAATCCAAGCCTTTCCCTTCATACAAATGAAAACCAATATGAATATATCCTTTGTTTAGATGTGCTGCATTTGTTTGTTTGATATGGAAGTATCAGTGGGACTGTTTTTTTTTTTTTTTTTGATCGATTGTATCAGTGGACTGTTGTTTAGGATGTCTCTCTTGAATCAATAAAGAGTTTATTTTTTTCTTTTGAACAAACTTCATTTCACAGTTTTTGTTTCACGCATGACATGACGCGCTACTGCAATGAATGCAATGTTGGAGAAAATGAGTTTTAATTAAAAGGTTTTATGGTCTTGGTGTGGTTTGATCTAATGACCTAAGGGTCTAAGGATACTCACTCATTTTTGGGTGAATGAAGTGGAACCTTTAGTCCCACATTGTGGAAAACTAAAGAGGAGCACCACTATATAATCATACATTTATGTATGAATTGACGTGGGTGGAGCGGGTGGGCAAAAATACTTATTTTTACTCATGCGATATGCGCGTATGCCATGCACCAAGTCCCTTTTGTACACGGGTTTATTTTTGGCGAGTTTTTCTTTAGAAAATTAATTCCAAAATTATTTCTTAAGAGTTTTATTTATGGTAAAATTCCTTTTACTTGTTTTTTGAAGAAAACCAAAACCTAACTTGATTTGCAAGTATTTCATCCTATAAATACAACTCGAAAATCTGTTTTCAACACACCGAAAAATTCTTGTTTTATTCTAGGGTTTCTCCATACGTTTTTACATCCATCCCCGTTGCTGAGTTCGAAGAGAGGGTAACTTGCGTTGTGCTAACTCAAGTTATATCGAGGCGATCTTATCCTGGACACATCTTCGCAGTGAGGGGTTTAGCATTACTCAACTCGAGTATACCCGCGAACTAATGTGTTAAGGACAACTTGTTGAACCTGTGATTCTGCCCTCGTCAAGTTATTTCGGTAGAGTTGTTTCGCATTAGTTCTTTACATATTATTTTTGATACATCTATCGTGGTGGAAAGAAGCTTCC
>JAJJWW010005393.1:0-27420 GCA_023531295.1 Papaver armeniacum | reverse complement strand
ATAAGTTGTTTAATTTCTCATCCATTGTTCATCCGTTGAGTATCAATCTATATTATAAGGGACAATGGTGTTTTCCTACATCGACGGCTATCTATAGTTGGGACACATAAAAGACGGTCAGATTTAATCAATAATGTGTGTTTTCACTCTACAATTTAGCCACATAAAGGACGGAGATCTATACTTTCTATATTATAAGGGACAATGGTGTTTTCCTACATCGACGGCTATCTATAGTTGGGACACATAAAAGACGGTCAGATTTAATCAATCATGTGTGTTTTCACTCTACAATTTAGCCACATAAAGGACGGAGATCTATACTTTAGGTACATAAAAGAAGGGTCAAGATTGACGAACGTGTGTTTGTGGTCTCTCTTTCCTCTCTTGGTCGTGTTGTTAGGTGCGTGCAAACTCATTCATTGCTCTTTGAGTTATTCTATCATTCAAGTGTCAAGCTGCTTTCTCTTTTTCTCGATGAAACGCCTTTGTGAAACCCTAGCTATTTTCACCAATTCTATTTCTTTGAAACCTATTGGATGTTTTTCTCCTGAGAAACTTTACGCCGATTACATGGAATCGCTGATCGATGGATTTTCTAGCGAGATGGAAAGACACATTGAATTTGCAAAGGTAAATAAACAACCCAACCCAATTTTTTACAGAGATCTCTTTCGATTGATTTTGAATGAGATTAATTTTGAATTGATTATATGTAAATCCAAGTTCAATGAAAAAAATGTTTTGGATTCTCTCGATTTGGGGCTAATTTTTCTTATTAAATTGTGGAGCAGCAAATTTCTAATTTTTTGATGGAGTGTCTGGAGGAGATAATATGAACCATAATACATTATGATACCTCATAGTCTGAAATTTTCTTTTTAAACAGTTGGTATATTGCGAAGCATGTCGAGATTACTATTGACTTGGGTATTTTGTTTTGAGCTTAATAGTTATCTTTGATTTAGGGTCTTTATGTTGCATTAGCATCAACTATATTGAAAAGAAATACATGTTTGTTAGGTTAGGTTGTCCCTTTGTAGAATCTCAAGCAAAGAGATGCATAACATTACAATTTCGTTATATGGGTTTGTCAATTGTTTTCAATTGTGGAAATTAAATAAATAGCCTTGCTTTTCAATTTTGTTCTTAGGTGTGTTGTTTCAAGTATCCTTGCCTTATTCATGCACAGTGAAAGGACACCAAATGGATGCATTCAAGATGCTTAGTGAAATAACAAGGACTTAGATATGGAGAGAACGCTGTCTTCGTTTTGCTTTTAATAAAATCTTAAAAGATGATTTTCACCAATTCTATTTCTTTGAAACCCTAGCTATTTTCACCAATTCTATTTCTTTGAAACCTATTGATGTTTTTCTCCCGAGAAAACTTTTCCTGGTCGATTACATGGATTCGTTGATCGATGGATTTTCTAGTGTATGGAAAGAAACATTGAATTTGCAATCTATATTATAAGGGACAATGGTGTTTTCCTACATCGACGGCTATCTATAGTTGGGACACATAAAAGACTATTGCATTTAATCAATAATGTGTATTTTCACTCTACAATTTAGCCACATAAAGGACGGAGATCTATACTTTAGGTACATAAAAGATGGGTCAAGATTGATCGAATCAGGTGTTTGTGGTCTCTCTTTCATCTCTTGGTCGTGTTGTTAGTGCGTGCAAACTCATTCATTGCTACTGAGTTATTCTATCATTCAGTGTCAGCCGTTTCTCTTTTTCTCGATGAAACGCCTTTGTGAAACGCTAGCTATTTTCACCAATTCTATTTCTTTGAAACCTATTGATGTTTTTCCTCGAGAAAACTTTCACTAATTACATGGAATCGTTGATCGATGGATTTTCTAGCGATGGAAAGACACATTGAATTTGCAAAGGTAAATAAACAACCCAACCTAATTTTTTACAAAGAGATCTCTTTCGATTTATTTTCGAATGAGATTAATTTTGAATTGATTATATGTAAATCCAAGTTCAATGAAAAAAATGTTTTGGATTCTCTCGATTTGGGGCTAATTTTTCTTATTAAATTGTGGAGCAAAGAAATTTCTAATTTTTTGATGGAGTGTTCGGAGGGAGATAATATGAACCATAATACATTATGATACCTCATAGTCCAAATTTTCTTTTTTAAACAGATTGGTATATTGCGTAGCATATCGAGATTACTATTGACTTGGGTATTTTGTTTTAGAGCTTAATAGTTATCTTTGATTTAGGGTCTTTATGTTGCATTAGCATCAACTATATTGAAAGAAATACATGTTTGTTAGGTTAGGTTGTCCCTTTGTAGAATCAAGCACAAAGAGATGCATAACATTACAATTTCGTTATACGGGTTTGTCAATTGTTTTCAATTGTGGAAATTAAATAAATAGCCCCGCTTTTCAATTTTGTTCTTAGGTGTTGTTTCAAGTATCCTTGCCTTATTCATGCGACAAAGAAAGGACACCAAATGGATGCATTCAAGATGCTTAGTGAAATAACAAGGACTTAGATATGGAGAGAACGCCGTTTCGCTTTTGCTTTTAATAAAATCTAAAAGATGATTTTCACCAATTCTATTTCTTTGAAACCCTAGCTATTTTCACCAATTCTATTTCTTTGAAACCTATTGGATGTTTTTCTCTCGAGAAAACTTTCATCGATTACATGGAATCGTTGATCGATGGATTTTCTAGCAGATGGAAAGAAACATTGAATTTGCAAAGGTAAATAAACAACCCAACCCAATTTTTTTTACAAAGAGATCTCTTTCGATTGATTTTCGAATGAGATTAATTTTGAATTGATTATATGTAAATCCAAGTTCAATGAAAAATGTTTTGGATTCTCTCGATTTGGGGCTAATTTTTATTATTAAATTGTGGAGCAAATTTCTAATTTTTTGATGGAGTGTCTGAGGAGATAATATGAACCATAATACATTATGATACCTCATAGTCTCAAATTTTCTTTTTTAAAAATGATTGGTATATTGCGTAGCATGATGAGATTACTATTGACTTGGGTATTTTGTTTTAGAGCTTAATAGTTATCTTTGATTTAGGGTCTTTATGTTGCATTAGCATCAACTATATTGAAAGAAATACATGTTTGTTAGGTTAGGTTGTCCCTTTGTAGAATCTGCTAAAGAGATGCATAACATTACAATTTCGTTATATGGGTTTGCTGAATTGTTTTCAATTGTGGAAATTAAATAAATAGCCTTGCTTTTCAATTTTGTTCTTAGGTGTGTTGTTTCAAGTATCCTTGCCTTATTCATGCACAGTGAAAGGACACCAAATGGATGCATTCAAGATGCTTTAGTGAAATAACAAGGACTTAGATATGGAGAGAACGCTGTCTTCTTTTTGCTTTTAATAAAATCTTAAAAGATGATTTTCACCAATTCTATTTCTTTTGAAACCCTAGCTATTTTCACCAATTCTATTTCTTTGAAACCTATTGGATGTTTTTCTCCGAGAAAACTTTCTCTGCCGATTACATGGAATCGTTGATCGATGGATTTTCTAGCAAGATGGAAAGAAACATTGAATTTGGTAAGGGTAAATAAATAACCCAACCCAATTTTTTTACAGATCTCTTTCGATTGATTTTCAACGAGATTAATTTTTTGAATTGATTATATGTAAATCCAAGTTCAATGAAAAATGTTTTTGGATTCTCTGATTTGGGGCTAATTTTTCTTATTAAATTGTGGAGCAAAGAAATTTCTAATTTTTTGATGGAGTGTCTGGAGGAGATAATATGAACCATAATACATTATGATACCTCATAGTCTGAAATTTTCTTTTTTAAACAGATTGGTATATTGTGTAGCATGTCGAGATTACTATTGACTTGGGTATTTTGTTTTAGAGCTTAATAGTTATCTTTGATTTAGGGTCTTTATGTTGCATTAGCATCAACTATATTGAAAGAAATACATGTTTGTTAGGTTAGGTTGTCCCTTTGTAGAATCTCGCTAAAAGATGCATAACATTACAATTTCAAGTATATGGGTTTGCTGAATTGTTTTCAATTGTGGAAATTAAATAAATAGCCTTGCTTTTCAATTTTGTTCTTAGGTGTGTTGTTTCAAGTATCCTTGCCTTATTCATGCACAGTGAAAGGACACCAAATGGATGCATTCAAGACGCTTAGTGAAATAACAAGGACTTAGATATGGAGAGAACGTACCGTCTTCGCTTTGCTTTTAATAAAATCTTAAAAGATGATTTTAGTATGTTTTTTGCGAGATAACCATACAGGTGTGATATACCAGATGCAAAAAAGCAAATTTCTAAACCTAGATGTTATTATGATTATTGCTTCTTAAACCCTGGACCAACAATTAAAAGTTAATATAAGCCACCAAAACAAGGAAGAGTTGCCTAAGAGTTGACTTACATATATATCCATATATATTTTGGAGTCCATGTGTTTTGTTTGATTAGCGCTGAAATAATTTTATTTTTGCTAGGTATATCCGCATGGTGAACATAAAGTTTTTGTACCTCTCACAGTATTTTGTAAGCCATTCTATCTATAGCTAAAAGAATTAGAGAAAAGTAAACTTCCCATTAAAATTCAAAGTACGCATTAGTGAATCATTCTCTGTCGATCCAGATTTAGAGCTTCATTCTTACGACTTCTTTCGTAATACAAGCTTTAGGTCATGTTTGTTTGCTTCACCTAGGTTACAACTTTCCAATTCTGTATGGGGTTGTAAAGTCTTCATAATATTTAATTTGTTGTTAGTATGACGTTTTAGGCATTTAATAATTACCAAATCATCATTGTTGATCTTTTGAGGCTATGAGTATTCCCGCATCTTTATATTCTCAGAATGTAGTGCGGCACGTGCAGGTCCCGATGGTTTAAACTTTTTTTCATCCAATGTATCTTTGGATCTTAATGGAGGCAAGGGAGCAAGAGTTGATTAAGTTAGGGTAGTAAATATTGATGCCAAGCCACTGGAACATGGGGCTTTTCAAACCCAATCTACGCTGCATATGGCTCACCTTTTTTTACTGTTACTACATATGCTATGTAAATTGGAGACTTATTTTACTACTAAATGGGAGGAATGGTGAACATTGATGGGGTGATGGAGATATAAGGATGTTTTCTATCACATGTGTACTGGGTACAACAGTTCCGACAAGAAATTCTTCTTGGGATTTGGTAAAGGTAAACATTTCCACATTACAGTGTTTTTAAGCAAATCTTTGTGCTCCTTTATGTGTATCCAATGTGAATACGGTAGCAATGTGTGAGCACAGACAGATCCTTTATTGTGCCTCTTTTTTAGTGTTTGGGCAACTTTTCACCAAAGCTTACTTTACATTTATGCACCACCCGCTTATGCAACTCGGCTTTTCTAACATATTTATCACCATAAATGAATCACAAAAGAATAGGAGAGCGATATCAATGTGCATGATCTCAGTACATCTATATGTATGAAGACCTTCATTTAGCTTAGGTATGGGTGTGCAAGTACGTTAATTATTTTCGATGTATTCAGGTTGTCTATGTGATATTATGATTACTTCGTTGTTATGATTTATGCGACATGGATCCCAACTTATAAGCTTACTCATGACATAGTTTGAAATGGAACAGCCTCCAAATGATACCCTTGCGTTGTTTCTATTTAGTTATGAAGCCACCCTTTCCAAGAGGATGTGGGTCTCTGGATGTCCCTACTGCTTTCTTCACCTAAACCGCATAGACACGCTAGACATAAAAACTTAGTACTATAAGATAGTAATCGTCATTTGCAACATCGTTGTTTGAATTATCACATCCTATGTTCCACCATTTAGGCCGTATTAATTTATTTTTCAAGCGATTATCTTTATATGTTGATTTTGAACAGCCGGGTCTATTATACAAGCAAATGGGTTGATTACAAAGACTGTTCCTACAGAGAAATTCTTAGGATAGTGCAAATTATTGTATAAGAAGATGAATATTACAAGCAAATATTTTAAATGAGAAGAAAGTGTAAATGGTGTTTGAACGTGAGTATTTATATTGGTAACTCAAAGGAAATTTGCTATGTCTACTTGAAGCCGATAACATGAATCGTAATCGGGTCAAAGGTAGGAAAGATTACCCCTTTTTGTACATCTTATAGTTCCTCGTTAATATAAGTTGTTTTCGTGAAAAAGAAAATCCGGTCAAATGTATGTGAGTATGGTTTGCTCCTCTCCCTGGTGTCATCAACAATCAAAAGGAATTTGTCAAAAGCAACCAATCATCTTGTCTTGGGGGGTGTATCCTGAGTTCTTTGGTTGCTTGATACATAGAAGACCGAAGTTTAGTTCCCTGCCATTTTCCAAAACAACTTTGGTCCGATCGTTGGATTTGTTCTTGTCTTTAACAAGAAGAATTATGTAGTATTCAACTCCAACCGCTTATTTCAAGTGTACTTGGGTTATGTGATTTGTGTAGACTTAACAACTTTTATTATTGTGATTTGTTAACCCTTTGCGCCAATAGCATCTTTTCAACCCGAGTGTCTTTATCTTTCATTCAAATCAAATTCTCGAGATAGACAACTACATGAACAAAAAGGGGAAAGGCATTGGCTTTTCTTCTTAGGTCCGCACCGAACGAACCTCTTTGATTTAATCAAGCAATTGCACGTTATACCAAGATTTCTCTTGATGTTCTTTGAAAGCAAGACATTGTGTCTGCTTGGTCACATTCTAAAAAGATATTGTGTTCTGCTTTGGTTACTCCGTGTTTTTGCTTGGTTACTCGTGAGTTTTCCACCCATCTATTGTGTTTTTAGGAGTTATGGCAGTTATTGGATTATTTTTTTCACTCACCTTTTTGTAAAAAAAAAAAAAATGCTCACCTCGGGTTAAAGAGCCTATAATGACATGCATAAAAACTCAAACATTACTCGAGTTATGTGAAGTTGTATTTGGATTCACCAACTTGAACTCAAAAGAGTGAATGGGAGTTAGACTATCTCAGACACGTTATTAGTTCTTCATCACACATGACAGAGAACCGTAGAATTTGTACGTTAGGCCTATACCATTTGAATGTTAATTGATGCAACACCAACAAAGCATATTAGATCTTTGCTGATCATCTCTTAGGGCTAACGCCGAGGATGTCACATTATAAAATGTACGTGGTGATCCATGCAACCAAAGAGTAGAATGTACGTTAAACCCAGTTCCAAATACAATAAATGGTCATGGAATTCATGGCACAAGTGTCGAATATGTTAACATGCTAACATTCGAAAATAACAATCCAAAGTTGGCAAAGTCTCGTGTCGTAAATACGTTAATAAGATAACATTTGCGATAGTAAGATCAGCCCAAAGCCCTTGGCCGTTACTTCGCACGGGTTATATCCTAGTCTTTTGACAAAACAATGAACTAGTAACGTGTTTAAGGGGCTTGGCTTAGAGATTTGGAACCGAAGAGTTAGGGTTAACCATGATTTTGTTGTGGCTTTGCTTTAAAGTGATAGGATCATGAATATGATAAGGACTAATATATTGAGTCTTGTATCATAGTTGAAAAATATAGCCAAATTTTTCATAAATTGCAATGCCAAATCACAAACTTAACCAAAAAAAATCCAATTGAGAGCACAATTGAAACAAAGAGGCCTTTGATCGCTACATAATTTTGCTTACACATTAATAGAATTAGCATACTAAAAATAATGTAAAAACTTGAATTTAGTCAATGCCGAGTGCTCACATTATAAATTTGCTCGTCTTGGTGGCTTCCCATGTTCTTATTCATTAAAATCATTATCCAAATGTTCACCATAGCTTTTCTGAAATGCCTCCCAAGAAGCAAAACCCTTAGGAGGAGGATCATTTTCAACATGGATCATTTTCTTAATATGAACCAATTCCCATTCTTCATCGACAAAATCTTCTAGTATATCACCAATGCTTTCCACAAAGTCATCCCATGAAGCAAAGCCCTCGAGGAGGAGGATCATTATTAATAAGACCATTGGGTGAACAACACATTTCTCATTAGAACTCATCCTCTCAATTCCTTATTTATTTTACTTATGAACGAGGTATCTAATTTCTTATTTCTAGGATCCAAATCTAGCTAAATATAGTGTTTTTTTTTCTTTTTTCTATACATATCTAGTATGCAAATCTAAATATAGTGGGTGGGTTATGTTTACCATGTATAACAAACGAAAATCAAAGTGATATATGGAAAGTGGGATTTTGCGAGACCGAGCAGAAAAATATTGCATTTATTAGGATTGTAGGATTAGACTACTGATTGTCAATTCTAATTAGACGCCTATAATCTTGTCGTAACCCTAAAGATATCTCTAAATATCCCGACACGTTAAGCATGCATGTCAACACTTGTTAAAATTAAAATTTTACCTTCCTTATTTAACAAAATACTCCTTCCTTATTGAATTTCGTACGCTACATTATTACTACAATCATAATTGAATTTTTGCAAAATTATTATGGTGATTATGAAGTATGAACATCTCTATGTTTCGGATTTTAGGTTTATTTTTATGTTGTTGCTTTTGCATTTTCTAATCTTTGGTGATTGATTTTCACCATCTCTTAATTTTCTTCTCTCTCGTAAATTTTCTTATTCTTTTGGTTTGATTTAGAGTAATTGCAAGTATATCGGTTTGTGCGAATTTTGCACACTCCTTAACGAGTGTATATTTCATTTTAATCTCCACCCTTGATTTAATTTAGGGAGTTATGTAAAGAGGGCCGTGATTCTAAACATGGCGGGTAATGGGGCCATCCATTAAATAATCAACCAATCAAGAATATGTGAAATATACACTGTTGAGGAGGTGAACAGATTTGGACTCCTCATCCTTTTGTAGAGTGGTTAGATTAACCATAAATGTCCATTTATGGCGCATGGTTAAACATCTAGTCCCTTATAGACCACGCGTCTTTAGTCTCAAGACGTGATTTTTCAAAATAGGCCGAGTACATTATTATTATCCTCTCCGGACTTGTCTCATCTCTTAATTGCACACTACGGTTACCTAATTTGAAGGCCATAATCAGAATAACATTATGGTTCACCAGGGTTCACAAGTTTAGCTCATGTATCATGCCATGTCTCAAGTACCTGACCAAGTGACCAACAAAAAATCAAAAATGGTCAAACATAGGAGGTCGTGGTATATTCATTTAATTTTAATTAGTAAACAGACGGGCCATATCTTGTACTGCAGCATGGCTTGGCTCAGGCATCATGCTATTGATAAGCACGCACGTGCGACACAATTGTACCCATATTTATATTAGCTAGGACTCGATATAAAGTCTAATAATATTATTTTAGTGCTTTTGTAGAAAGTACAAGTGAACTCGATCGTCGGAGAAATAACTAGCTAAACTGGGAGTTATAGTGGCATTTGCGGCAAAAGGCATCAATGCCGCGATTCACTGTGCCAAGAAGACATATAGCTTAATGGACTGTGGGCAGCCTAGTTAACCATTTAAGCTAGTGCTCCACACGTTCATGGCACGGCCAGGGAAGGATGTAGATGAAAAGAAAGAATTTTCTTGGTCTACTCCAAGCACGTATACAACAGTGAGACAAGGCATGAAAGGAAATGGAATGAAGCTGCCATGGATAAATGGGGTTGAATTCTGGTTGCTTATCAAGGGGTCGAGAGAACAATTCTTATCCAACAGCAAGGCAGTGGAGTTCATGTTCTCAAACTGTGGTAATTTGTCAGGAAACGAAGCTAGGATGCAAGGGTGTTGGCTGTATAGTCGAGAATGAATTGAGTTCGGCATATAGGCTGAATTTTATTCAGCTGAAACATTGGTTGCAGGCAGTGGTGTTTATGGTTTCTGTTCGAAGTGGTCTGATATTGAAGTCCGGAGAGCGAAAAGAAGTTGGCGATTATCGTGATGATGAGACTATACGTGGGAGTTTACTGGTGATTGATGGATAGGAGTTTCGAAGCTGCTGTTGATATGGAGAAGAATAATCACCTGGATTAATGGAGCTGTTGTGTAGGTTAGTGATGATGATTGGTTGATGCCATTATTGGCAGTTGACGGAGATGGTGGATCTTTGTAGCTGTGATAGAACTCGAGATGTAAAAGACGGGAAAGAACAATCCATGCTGTCGTTGGTGATACGTGGAGTTGGTGCTGTCTTGGCCGATAAGTTTGAGTGTTGAGCTGTGGTCGTGAGAAGATGGCAACAACGGTGATGCAAGAATAGGGCTGATGCATGAGAGTTACCGAAGTTTTCTTAGCTGGGAATTCAGCTGAAATTAAATGCAGAACTAGTGCAGCGAAAAGAGTCTGTATGTCAGCTGGGATGGAGATAATTGAGATGATGTGTCTGCGAAATAAGGAGCGAATCTGGACTTGGCCTGAATTTGCAGGAGCTTGTATGACGAGTGCTGACAAGATTCGAAAGTTCTGTGAGAAGAAAAACTTGAGAAATGTAATGGATAGACGTGACTGAAATGGTGTGAACTGGTGTTTATCATAGGCTGTGCAATCATCGAATGGCAAAGAAGTTAAGGTGCTTTTGTCCGTAGGCATAAGTGGAAATTCTGTGAAGAATGAAAGATAGCTCAAAAGTTTGTGATCGGAATTGGGAGGAGATGGCTAGATAAACGGACAAAGAACAGGGAGAAATCGTTGCAGGCAGTAGAAATGAGGCACCCACACTCACTGAATTGGAGATGTGTACTGGAGGGGAATGGCGGCATCGATCGGCTTGAGTCCACTGCTGATGATGTTGGCAGCGTTTGCACTTGGAGTTCGGTGATCGACTGAATTTGGAAAATGGGTTCTGTTTGTCGGACTGGGCCATGTCTTGCTAGGCCCAAAGTGAACTTCTTCGCAGCACTCGTATAAAAGCTAACAGAACACAGAAAAGAAAGGGGGGGGGCGGCTAGAGGATTGAGTTTGTCGGCAGCCACAGAGCCGAAGAACAAGAACTTGAGAAGGAAGAAGGACAGGCGCAGCTACAGACGCCCGGAGAAGGGTTTGCGTTGTTTTGGTTTCATTTCCATTTCGTTTTGATTTGCTAGTGATTCTCTTTGATTTGTTTATGGCTTTTGAGAAAGCCATATCTAGCTAAATCTTGTAGCTAGGGTTTATGGTAGAAACCACTTTGAGCATTAGACCATTTTAAATTGAAACACATGGTTTGAAGGCTATAATGCATTGATTTGATTGATTCCATAATTTTGTTTATTCAATAAATGAAGATATCAATTGTTGCTTCGCCGGTTTGCACAAAACCTCATGCGCATAATCGATAGAGTATTGTGAATATATTTGTTTCATTGTTTGATAATCTATGCTTGGATAAATGTCTTTGATGGGTTATGCTTAGAATAATCAAATATCATTCGTGAATCTATATTTAGTTTCGTGAATTTTGTCACTAACACAATTTGATGGTGCATGCTTGGGTTTAGTCTTTTGATGTGTCATGCTTAGGGTGTCCTAGTGGTGTTTGCGACTCTATACAAATAATAGGTGATGTCAATAGAATGAAGAATAAATAAATATTTTTAGAATTGTCTCTTTGCAGAAATTAAATAGAAATAGTGGTGGATACCGTAATACCCTGGTTACCGGCTCTCTCCCGTTGTATTTTGTCACTTTAGTTTTATTTTTTTTATTATTTCATTCTCATTATAAAATTCAAAAACATTATTGTTGGTTACTCTTATTAGAGATACTGACATTACAAGATTTCCACCACTCTTCGTGGGAACGACTCGTACTTGCCTTTGTCTACTAGTTAGACACCGTGCGATTGCGGTTTATTATATAGGCATCTCCAGATCCTATCAATTTTTGGCGCCGCTGCCGGGGAGCGGTCGTGGAATATTGTAATTAGTATTTTTGATTTTGTAAATAGTTAGGTTTTTATTCTATTTATTTTCATTCTTTTGTATAGTTTTTCTATTTTTCTTTTTATGATTTTTTTTTCTTTTTTCTTTTTGACTCTATTTGTGTGTTAGAATTTTATTTCAGGTACCCTTTTGAGGATGCCGAGCACTCCTCAGGAGACTTCATCTCATATGACGCTTGGTGAATACATGTATGGGTCACGGCATAAAGAAGTTCTTGCTTATAATCGTCTCAGATATGGAACTTGGAATCCACGTAATTTCGATATGGGTGGTTATTCAGATGAGTATCAACCCCAATACCATGAGGGTGAAAATGAACTTGACACTAGAAGTGATTTTAGGAATTTTGATACCAATATAATATCTGAATCTATTGTATCTTACTCAACTCATGATCATTTAACTGATTATATGTCTATTCAAAAGGACGAGAGTTGTGTTAGAGACGCCATTTATTCAGATAATGATGATTTAGAAGAACATATTTATACAGAAGATATTATTGTTGAGTCTGATGACTTAGAGACAGTAGACGTGCACAATGAGATATTTTCTAATCATTTGAATAACGAGATTCCTATAAGTCACTTAGTTGCAGACAACAATGAGGCGATTATTCATGATATTGTTGCTCCATTGAGCTCCTATTTTGCTGACTCATCTTGTGATAACCTAATTGCTGATGTGAATGTGGAGGCGATTGGTACTGGTCAGGTAACTGCTGATTTTGAACCCATCTCAGTTTGTTTAGCCCACTTTGCAGATTCTGATGATCCTATGCTTATTGATATTGTCAATGCATTGCGACCTCCAATGGTTAATCAAGGTAACTCAACTATGGAAGTTATTTCCGCAGACTTAGAACCAGATTTAAGAGTTACTAATTTTCATAAACTTGTACCATTAGACATAGGTTTAAACATTTGTGATGAGTTTGATAAGCAGGTACCTTTTTGCATTGTCAATACATTGCTTCCTTTGATTTCTAGTGAAGATAATGTATCGACCGAATGTATTTCAGCTGATTTGGAACCTGATTTAGAGTGTGCTTCCCGAATAGAAAATAATATGCATTCTATTGTTGTTGCCCATGTGAGGTATTTGTTTATCTCTACTAAGGACTGTTGTCTTTTGGGAACAAATTTACACATCTTTTTGGAAGGTTATAGTGTTTGCAGGTTCATTTTGGCGGCTGATATGATTTGTTGGATTGATCCCCAACTTTTCAGACTATACATATATGCTTTGCAGTTTACTTTGGTGCAACCTCACCTTGTTTGAGGTTCTTCTTTATATGAGCAAACATGGATACAAGGATTATGCTTTATGGGAGTCAACCCATACGATTTCGCTTCATGGGAGTCAACCCATCAGATTTGTTTTCTTTCCTCTATCTTTTATTTGTTTGCTTGAATTTCTCATCTTAATTTCTACGTTGGATGATTCAATTACATTGAGGACAATGTAATGTTTAAGTGTGGGGGAGTGGCACTGTCGTTAGGAATTTTGATTGAAAAAAAAAAATTATTTAAAAAAAAAAAAATGATCACCGTGAATGGTCTATTTTCATGTATTTTCTTATTATGACCAAATGTGTAGCGGGTCTTGAAAAAAAAAAAAAAATTGTGACCAGCTGTTGAAATGGTCTAAAAACAATATGATCACCGTTGAGCGGTCAATTCTTTTGTTTTCTTATCATTTTCTTATGACCAAAGCGGGTCTATTTTTATATATTTTCTTTTCATATTATGATCAGCTGTGGAGCGGGTCTTGAAAAAAAAAAAAATTAAAAATGAATGATCAGCTATTGAGCGGGTCTTGAGGTTTTGCATATGATCAGCTGTGGAGCGGGTCAATTTCTGTTTTGCTCGAGGACTAGCAAAATATAAGTGTGGGGGTGTTGATAAGCACGCACGTGCGTGCACAATTGTACCCATATTTATATTAGCTAGGACTCGATATAAAGTCTAATAATATTATTTTAGTGCTTTTGTAGAAAGTACAAGTGAACTCGATCGTCGGAGAAATAACTAGCTAAACTTGGGAGTTATAGTGGCATTTGCGGCAAAAAGGCATCAATGCCGCGATTCACTGTGCCAAGAAGACATATAGCTTAATGGACTGTGGGCAGCCTAGTTAACCATTTAAGCTAGTGCTCCACACGTTCATGGGCACGGCCAGGGAAGGATGTAGATGAAAAGAAAGAATTTTCTTGGTCTACTCCAAGCACGTATACAACAGTGAGACAAGGCATGAAAGGAAATGGAATGAAGCTGCCATGGATAAATGGGGTTGAATTCTGGTTGCTTATCAAGGGGTCGAGAGAACAATTCTTATCCAACAGCAAGGCAGTGGAGTTCATGTTCTCAAACTGTGGTAATTTGTCAGGAAACGAAGCTAGGATGCAAGGGTGTTGGCTGTATAGTCGAGAATGAATTGAGTTCGGCATATAGGCTGAATTTTATTCAGCTGAAACATTGGTTGCAGTCAGTGGTGTTTATGGTTTCTGTTCGAAGTGGTCTGATATTGAAGTCCGGAGAGCGAAAAGAAGTTGGCGATTATCGTGATGATGAGACTGTACGTGGGAGTTTACTGGTGATTGATGGATATGAGTTTCGAAGCTGCTGTTGATATGGAGAAGAATAATCACCTGGATTAATGGAGTTGTTGTGTAGGTTAGTGATGATGATTGGTTGATGCCATTATTGGCAGTTGACGGAGATGGTGGATCTTTGTAGCTGTGATAGAACTCGAGATGTAAAAGACGGGAAAGAACAATCCATGCTGTCGTTGGTGATACGTGGAGTTGGTGCTGTCTTGGCCGATAAGTTTGAGTGTTGAGCTGTGGTCGTGAGAAGATGGCAACAACGGTGATGCAAGAAGAGGGCTGATGCATGAGAGTTAGCGAAGTTTTCTTAGATGGGAATTCAGCTGAAATTAAATGCAGAACTAGAGCAGTGAAAATGGTCCGTATGTCAGCTGGGATGGAGATAATTGAGATGATGTGTCTGCGAAATAAGGAGCGAATATGGACTTGTCCTGGATTTGCACGAGCTTGTATGACGAGTGCTGACAAGACTCGAAAGTTCTGTGAGAAGAAAAACTTGAGAAATGTAATGGATAGACGTGACTGAAATGGTGTGAACTGGTGTTTATCATAGGCTGTACAATCATTGAATGGCAAAGAAGTTAAGGTGCTTTTGTCCGTAGGCATAAGTGGAAATTCTGTGAAGAATGAAAGATAGCTCAAAAGTTTGTGATCGGAATTGGGAGGAGATGGCTAGATAAACGGACAAAGAACAGGGAGAAATCGTTGCAGGCAGTAGAAATGAGGCACCCACACTCACTGAATTGGAGATGTGTACTGGAGGGAATGGCGGCATCGATCGGCTTGAGTCCACTGCTGATGATGTTGGCAGCGTTTGCACTTGGAGTTCGGTGATCGACTGAATTTGGAAAATGAGTTCTGTTTGTCGGACTGGGCCATGTCTTGCTAGGCCCAAAGTGAACTTCTTCGCAGCACTCGTATAAAATCTAACAGAACACAGAAAAGAAAGGGGGCCGGCTAGAGGATTGAGTTTGTCGGCAGCCACAGAGCCGAAGAACAAGAACTTGAGAAGGAAGAAGGACAGGCGCAGCTACAGACGCCCGGAGAAGGGTTTGCGTTGTTTTGGTTTCATTTCCATTTCGTTTTGATTTGCTAGTGATTCTCTTTGATTTGTTTATGGCTTTTGAGAAAGCCATATTTAGCTAAATCTTGTAGCTAGGGTTTATGGTAGAAACCACTTTGAGCATTAGACCATTTTAAATTGAAACACATGGTTTGAAGGCTATAATGCATTGATTTGATTGATTCCATAATTTTGTTTATTCAATAAATGAAGATATCAATTGTTGCTTCGCCGGTTTGCACAAAACCTCATGCGCATAATCGATAGAGTATTGTGAATATATTTGTTTCATTGTTTGATAATCTATGCTTGGATAAATGTCTTTGATGGGTTATGCTTAGAATAATCAAATATCATTCGTGAATCTATATTTAGTTTCGTGAATTTTGTCACTAACACAATTTGATGGTGCATGCTTGGGGTTTAGTCTTTTGATGTGTCATGCTTAGGGTGTCCTAGTGGTGTTTGCGACTCTATACAAATAATAGGTGATGTCAATAGAATGAAGAATAAATAAATATTTTTAGAATTGTCTCTTTGCGAGAAATTAAATAGAAATAGTGGTGGATACCGTAATACCCTGCGGTTCTGGCTCTCTCCCGTTGTATTTTGTCACTTTAGTTTTATTTTTTATTATTTCATTCTCATTATAAAAATTCAAAAACATTATTGTTGGTTACTCTTATTAGAGATACTGATTACAGTATTTCCACCGCTCTTCGTGGGAACGACTCGTACTTGCCTTTGTCTACTAGTTAGACACCGTGCGATTACGGTTTATTATATAGGCATCTCCAGATCCTATCAGCTATATCTCAATACCCTGGTCCCTGACCAACGACTCAAATGAGCCACAAAAATCTACCAACACTATTTCAACAAATACGTGAGACATAACTCATTATCATTTCATCTAATTCCATTTATTTGAGCCGCACAACACTTCATCTGCAGAAAACTTCATCAACAACAATGAATCAATTGATTCTTCTGTGAAAGATCGATTCAGGCCTAGATTTAAGTTTAATCGATCTCTCATAGAAGTATTTGTAGTTGCAGGAAATCCTACACTACACCCCTCACAATAATCCATACAACTAAGACATTTGAAGATGAATAATGACAATTTTATTAATAACTTTCTTCTAAAATTTACACCGGAAAATAGAATTACACTTAAGATCTTACAAACATTCTCTCAGTTTCTTTCTCCTAATGACTTGCTTTTCAATCCAAAAAGAACCCCCTTACAACAGACCTACCCAACCCTTTATATAGGGTATTACATAGTGGATGACAGCTAAGCTGTCCTTTATTTTCGGAAGTGTCTTGCGAATGCTCGCGAATATGTAACTGCTTGCCTTCGCGACACTCTTAAATCTCGCCAAGTCTTCACACTTTCCTCATGTTCTGACTGTCGTCATCTATTATGTCATTTATTTACCTTCATGCGACTCCTTCGCGATGCAGTTGTTTATTAATCTCGCGAAGTATTAGTGTTGTGATATTCTGGTCCTACATCTTGCCTCTTCTCATGTCTTCTCTGCGAAGAAGAGAACGTCATGAGAACCAATATTTTAAAATGTCGCAACTGCTTATCTTTACCTTGCGATTGTTCATTTTCATTCGTTTTGTTTATATACGGAATTTATTACAGGTGTTTCTTCTTCCACTCTTTTCTTGACACGTTTCCTCCAACCGATTACTCTTAACCATTCATGTCTCTTCTCACATTAAATGCATTTATTTTCTCGAGGATCTTCTTCTCTATATATAGTTTTCTCTTCTTTTTCTTCTTTTCTTTTTACTTTCCTTCTGCAACTTTTCTTCACTTTTCTCCTTCCGTAATTTGCGCTTCTGCTACTGCTTCCTTTTCAATTCTTCACTTCTCCCTTCATTCCTTCATTCTGATAATGGCTTCACTTGGTCGTACATATGCTCCTCATTTTACTAATATTCAAAAGAAATTACAAGAAAAGGGTTTCACTTTATCTACCATTCAACATCAAGAATCCTCATCTATTCTTTCTCGCAAATCATTTCATCGATCATCAATGTGATGATCGGAAAATTATAGTCTCGCTAGGTCAACTTCTCGTAGGCTCCCCATTCCTTTATATAATCCCGAAATGCCATTATTTTATGAGATTCTTGCTCACGAGAAATTCTCGCGGGCTATTTATCAATTGAACGGCGATTGCATTCGCTTAATGCTTGAATTCGCTTCTCGTGGTGCTGGTAAAGGATCTTTATATCCTGACAATGCCAGAGATCCTCAATTTGCGTATTTACCAATAATCGCCGAGAAGTGTACTGTGGATAATTTCTTTGCAAATTATTCAGTCATAACTATGAGAAATGATAAATCTCGCTGGGGTGTTCGATTGAAGAAGAATGATAACGTTGATGCTGACAAGCTGCTCATGCAGGACATTGACTAGCATTCGGGTAAAAATAATATCCCTCGCTATTCCAAAGATGAAAAGTGGTGGGTTGTACCTCTTTTCCTGAGTGGACCTTACATCGCAGGCTCACATGCACTCCCAGCCAATCTCGCGAATTATCATCCTTGGGAGTTTAAGTGGCCTGAGAAGAAAAAAGAGGTATATATATATCATTCATTTTAGATTTGCCTTGCTATGCCTTCCATTTCTTTCATTCATTAACTCTTGGAAAATTTTTAGATCACCAGAATGAGAAATAAATACAAAGAGAACCCACGACCAAATATCCCCGGCGATACTTCAATCACTCACGGATGAAGTAAGAAACATTTTTTTTTTTTTGTTGTTTTAAACAATATTGTTGCCTCTGTTTCTTATCTTTATTCGTGTGTGAAGATTGGTGTCAAGAAGTTGAAACCGCAAGAATTAATGATGGAGAAGTCAAGTCATGGGAGCTAAAGGCAAGAATAAAGTCAAGCTTCGCAAGGACAAGTCTTTTGGTCCATCATCTAAAAGACGAAAAATTCAATCTCCTTCACATTCTAACTCCCAATCCGCCGAGCATTCGGGAGATGAAAACGAGATTGGCATTTCTTATGCTAAGGAAAGTCATTCAGATACTTCTGCTATGGCGCTTTTATCTAATGTCTTTACCGATTCTATGCAAGGTTTCGGCGACAATAATTTGTCTGCTACTTGCGAGACTATCGCTAAGATCTGTGATGCCCCATTGTTGGAAGATACCGAGTCTTTTCGTGGAGTTTCCCGAACAATAACACCCAGTCTTTTAAATGCTCTCAATGCTTTGGTATGTTCACACCTCTCTTTCTCTTTATGACTCCGCTCTTATCTTTAATTATTTTCTCTATTTTCTTTTACAGTCTGGGAGAGCTGCTTTTGTTGCTGCCTCAGATCTTGAGAGAAGACGCAACAACGTTGAAAGGAAAAATTTGCAATTGAACAAGAGAATTCGAGAACTAGAAGTTGAGGCTGCGTCGTCTCGCAATAAGGATGAACGAATTAAACAATTGGAAGCTGAGCTTACATCTCAACGGAATAGAGTATCTACTCTTGAAAGCGCAAATCAGCAGACTTTATGGTATAGCAATCTTTATTTCTCAAATTCCTTTTATTTTATCATTTACTTTTCTTTACCTAACTTACTATTTTCAAGAGACATATATAATCTCTCCGAAGAGTCCATTCTTCTCCATTCATTTCCCGAGCCCATGGATGATGATGTCCTCCTTGCTCGCCTCAATGAATCTCTAAGTAGTTCTTCAACAATGCTAACCTTCTTTCATTAAAGGATCTTCAATCCAAACATCATCTCTTAAAAATCGAGCATAGATCTAGTTTAAATTTGGCTAATCTTTTTAAACGAAATGTACGTTGACTCCAAGAAGAAAACCAAAACTTTAAGGAAGAAAATTAGTGATCTTATAGATGAGAAAGATCGTGACCATTACTAATGAGGTGCACGGGCATTAGCAAAATTTCAAAAATCTCTCCTTGATGTGCAAGTTGAGCGAGATGAACTCCTTCATCAAAATACCATGCTTAGCGAGCGAGAAAATCAAATCCGTTCACTTCTTATTATAAATAATGATGATGAATTCGCTTGGGCTGCGAAAGTCTTAGATAATGCCAGAATAACTTAGGTGTTGATGTTAGTCTTCATACCGAGCATACTTCCTTGGTTAAAGATATGATATCTCGATTAGAAGGTTACTTATTATACCTTATTGTTTCTTACCTCTGTAGTATTGCTGTTGAGTTGTTAACTTATCGTTGTTTACTTGCAGAGTCCGAAAAAAGATTTCAAGCAAGGATTGGAGAACTTGAATCTGAGAAAGAACAGCTCGCAAGAAACCTTACCCTTCGCGAGAATAGATATTCCAAGTCAAGAAACAATTTCAAACTACAAATGGCGAATTTTAATAATGATGCCGTTCGTTTCGCAATGAGGCAATGGAGTATGTTTGTAATGATCACCAAATCCCTCTTTGTTCATATCCTTGGCTTTCCGAAGAAGTTCCTGAGAATTTGCCTGTCTCAGACGTTTCTGATAGTGAGGCCAGCGAAGAAGAAAATTCTGGCGGCGAGAATAATAGAATTGAAGAATCAGATAAAGGAGAAGAATCACCAAAGAGATAATTCTTTTGTTTCTTTTCATTGCTTGTAATATCTGTACATTTCTGTATCTCTTTATTGTAGACTTCTTGAATTATTGCCCACAGATTCCATCTTCATTCCCCTTTCTTGGCAGTTCTTCCTTGTAATATAATTAGCTAGTATTATTGATGTATAACTCTTTCATTGGGAGATGAATAACAATATTTCGTCTTCTCCATTCCCATATTTGCCTCTGTTATGCATCTTCATATGAAAGAATGAAATCTCTAAAATTTGCACTCTCTTCCTCTGACCATGAATATACAGTCATTCGGGGCTTTATCTTCCTTGATGTTGAAATTTATTATTGCGACGAGATCGCAACGGATTTCCATAAATGAAGAAATCAATTGATCTCGCATTATCATTTTTGGTGGTCTTCTAAGCTTGACCTTCCTAATTAAAGGCCTCACTCTGCCACTCTTTATTGCGACAAGGTCGCAGGACGTCTTTACACTTGCATGCAAAAACCCATTGACCTTGCCTTATCATTTTTCAAGTATTTTTGCCTCTGCAGGATATTTTGCTTGCGACAATATGACAGGCCTAAACTTTCTTGCGAAAGTAAAGCCCCATGACATTGTCGTCTTGCGACGAAATCGCAGGACGTCTTTACACTTTCATTTAAGGACCCATTGATCTCGCCTTACCCTCGCGTTAGTATTATTGCCTCGCAGGATCATTGCACAAAATATGACAAGCCTAAGTTTCCTTGCGAAAACAAAGCCTCGTGACATTTGCGTCTTTGGCACTTATCGGCTCCCTAATGGAGGGTGCCGCCCTTATCATCTCCCCTGGTTGCCCCTTCAAGGAGGCGTACATCGGCCATACAAGGCTAGCTCCTCCCATCCTGGGTCTTAACAACAACTTGAGTTGTTTTCGCAGACCTCTTATCCCTTATACCTATAGAGTTTATGGTTACAAGGCTGCACCCTAAGTGGAGTTTTCTTCGGCCTAAGTGCAGCATGCGCCAAGACTTGTCAAGAGTGGTAAGGAAGTTCCATGCTCCCCGCACTCTTGACTCAACCGTGTACCTCGGCGCCTTGATCATACGCTGACTCCTTGAAAGAGACCCTCGGTCGCCCAACCAGGTATAACCTACATATATAGTTGGGAATCCAAGGTATCTCTTCCCGGATAGGCTTTCATGGGCCCCAAATCTGCATGACCCGGAGTTCCCGGGAGCGGTGTAACCTTTTCCCGGGCCATGTTAAGAGATACCCCTTATATGACGCACTTTAGGTCTTACATTTGCCTCTTCGAAATATAATTCGCGAACTAGGGTGTACGCCATAAAGGTTCGTCCCGTTCATTTACTCATTCATTGTTGTTAAATCATTTAATCATTCATATTTAATTGTCATTGTGATATTTAGTTTGCGAAGCCATCGCACAATTCTGTTTCATACATTTTTCTCCCAAATTCTTGTACATTCTTATTTTCGAAATTCTCGTATGTCATTTCTTCTTTGTCTTGCCTTTGATTCATCTTTATCGATTATTTATTTCTTATGCCTTTTGTTCATTGCACTCTTTGCTTCATCGTTATCCCAATCCTTGAAGGACTCCATTCCATCGTAATATTCGCCTATTTCCATGCATTCATTTGCGACACTTCGCGATGTTTCTGCGGTACTTCGCGATGAATTATAACCAGCTATCTTCGCAGCAACGTAATATTCGTCTATTTTTGCGGCACTTCGCGATGTTTCTTCATTTCTTATCTCTATAGTATCCACCATCAGCTTCTCTTTTCTCTGTTCATCTTTCACATTCTGTTTCCAACCTTTCCTTTTAGCATTTATCTCTTCGCAGCGCTCTACATCAACCTCATAACATTTCTGCCCCTCCTTCCAATCTCCCTTTATAATTCCAATACCATTTGGATGAGGGAACTTTATACATTGATGGTATGTTGATGCTACTCCCAAGATTTCATGCAGCCATGGTCGCCCAATCAATGCATTATAAGGAGATTCCACGTCAACCACGCAGAATAAAATATCAGCTGACAATCCTTGTAAAGGTATCCTCATGTGAACCTCTCCTTTAGGTTTGTTCGCTTGTCTTGCGTTGAAACCATATATTTTGTATGTTGAAGGAATCAAATTTTCATCCTCTCCTCCCATAGTCTTATAAGTATGGTAGAAAAGAATATTCACCGAACTTCCCGATGTCGATTAGGATTCTATTGATTGCCCAACAATTTTCTCGCTTCGTCATCTTCTCCATCAACCGGTCTTGGATTAATGTCCAGTCTTACCACCAACGGACTATCATGTACTTCTCTTCCTTTGGGTACTTAAATAACTGAGAGAAAGAAATAATCTTTAGCCGCCACTCTTTCAATTGCGACTTTCTCGCCAGTTCATTACTTCTTTATTATTAAAATCCCTCGCATATACTCTACTAAGCACGTTATCGTGAAAATCTTCAATTGTACGATATGAATGAACGATAGAGTTTGCAAAATAGATTTTTGGCCTTTGTTCCCACTTCTATTACGAATGCTTCTTTTCCCTTTTTGAAACTGTTCTTTGCATTTCTGATGGTGATGGTGTTAGTATTTTCTTCCCTTTCTCTTCATCTTTTAGAAATTGATTCAACTTTCCCTGATCAATCATTCTAAGAATGATTCTCTTTATGTTTCTGCAATCATTTGTTAGATGTCCATGAAAGCGATGGTAAGAACAATATTCATGACTTCTGTCGCCTGGTGGTGGTTCACTTCCTGCATTCCATGGTTCCGGTATATCCTCCATCACAAGTATAGCTTCCCAAATTTTTTCCACACTCGCATTTAGTGGTGGCATTCGATCTCTTCCCATACCATTCTGCGATTTCTTGGCCCTCCATGATTATTCGCCTTCGTCCTCCATAAGTTTCTTGCATATGATCCAATCTCGAATTTTATTATTGTTGCCGCGGTTGTAGTAGTTCCTTTCTCTCATCAAACTCCTCCCGATCTCTTGCTCCCCATAGCCACTATTTTCTGCTTGTCCATCATCAACTCTCTTTCCGGTTGCCCTTGCGAAGTGGTCGCCACCGAGTTTAAAAATTTTGGTAACAAACTTGCATTCGCAGCGTTCGAACTTGTATTCAAATCGGGTATGATTCTATTTCATTTTGTCTTTCTTCTAAAGCAATGTATTCTTCTTGGAGTTCTTCGATTCGGCCCATCGTAATCGTATTTTTAATTCTAAATATTTGAATGTATAACAAACTTGTTACGAACAGGCATTTACAAATGATAAAATGAGATATCTTTCCTCTACCCTTCCGGCCATTTCACTCCAGACATTTTCCTCCATCTCATTGTTAAATGTCTTAAACTCTCGCCAACTCTTTGTTTCAAATCCGAATACATCCTCAATCCCCCGGTCGCGTGGAATTGTTACTTATATATGCTCCCAAGAAAATAGCTTGTAAATGGTTGAATGATGAGATTGTGTTTCTAGGTAATCCTTCAAACCATTTCAATGCTTCTCCAATTAAGCTTGATGCAAAGTATTTGCACAATATGGCATCATGATTCTCCCATTGTAACATACATCTCATATAAGCCTTGATGTGTTGTACCGCATGGTTGTCCCATCAAAAATGTTAGTTAATGCGGGCAAATTGCATTTAGGTGGTATTCCTCCCATTTGCACTTCTAGCGTGAAAGGATTCTTCGCAGCCTTCTCGATGGCTTCATCCAATTGTCTTCTTCCTCCTTCCTTCCTACTTGTTTAACAACTTTCTCATTTCTCGCTAGTTCTTTCAAGATTTGCTCATTTGCCTCGGGATTTGATTCTCATGGTCTTTTTAGCTCTTTCTCTCCTCCTGCGTTCATGCCTGTTTTGACCTTCTTATTCATTATTTTCTTCTCTCCTTTCCTCGCGACTTTCTCCTTCGTTTCTTTCATCAATTCGCACACCATTATATCTATCGTTCTCTCTTCGGGTTCTCTTCTCAACTCTCCTCTCGCATCCTCTCGTATTCTCCATTGGTATTTCTATTGACACGATTTTGTTCTCGCCTCCTTTCTCGGTTGTCGTGATTATTTTGTCGGATTGCTTCTTCCAATTCTTGGTTTTCCACTTCGCTCTTACTCTCTCTCTCTCGCGGGCTAAGCGTGTTTGTTCAAAGATAATGTTTCTCAATGTCGTCCACGATCTCTTTTGCCTTCTCAATGCTTCTCTTCCGTGCATTATTGCTCTTCCTTCAATGATGGGATCATTTGGCCCCGAAATCGCCTAGTTCCTTGATTTTCTTCACTCTGCTCATCTTGGAAATTCTCGGGATGTGGAATATAACGATCTTCTGCGTCCTCTTCTTTCTTTCGTGATGTTACGAAGATGAGATTTTGTGCTTCTCGTTGGTTTTCTTCTACTCTCAGTAATTTCTGTTGGTAAGGCTCTCCTTCTTTCTTCCCTAGTCGATCTTGAACTTGATCTCGCAGTGCTTCTCGATCTTCTATTTTGCAATCTCATATTTTCCATCCTTAACTCATGATTCTGTCTGGTCAAATTTGCTCTTTCTTCCGCCTCTAGTCGCTTTCTTCATGAATTGTTTGTCTCAATGTTTCCAATCTTTGTGATTTCTTCATTTCCTGGGTTCATTTCTTGATCTCCTCCTCCTTGTCCATTATTCATCAACTGCTGCTCTTCTTCCCTTTCATCCTCATAATCCGACCTCCAAGTATGTACACTTACTCTATCGTAATCCACAGTTTCATCTATTATCGGGGGAACTAAAGGTTGAACATGATTCTCTTCATCATTTCTCATATTCATTCTTGATGATTCTCCTTGTTCAATTTCTCCTTTCTCCAAAGAAGTCTTCCACTTCTTCTCACACAGTTGTTCAAGTACATTTCTTCTTCTAGCCATTATCTCTTTAAAATTCTTTTTGAAAATTAATTCAAATTCTTCAAAATCTCTATGCTAATCTTTTCTTAGTTCACAAGTTTCTAGCGCCAATATGTAGTTGCGAAATCCCACAATACACCCCTCACTATATTTTGTTTAACTAATCCATTCAAAGATAATAGATGAATAATTATGAATGTTTATTAATAATTTTCTTGAAAATTTTACTGTGGAAAATGAAATTACACTTAAGAACTTACAAACATTCTCTCTCTGTTTCTCTCTCCTAATGACTTGCTTTCCAATCCAAAAAGAACTCCCCTACAAAAACTTACCCAACCCTTTATATAGGGTATTACATAGTGGATGATGTTTAAAAATCGTCCTTTATTTTTGGAATGTCTTGCGGCGCTCATGGTATGTAAGTGTTGCCTTCGCGACACTCCTAAATGTCGCCAAGTCTTCACACTTTCCTCATGTTCTCACTGTCACATCTATTATGTCATTTATTTACCTTCATGCGACTCCTTCGCAATGCAATTGTTTATTAATCTCGCGAAGTATTAGTGTTGTGATATTCGGTCTTTCTGATATGTAAGGATTTATACTGGTTGAACGTAGAAGTCTCTTCAAAGAGTCGGAGTCGTATGACGGTAGCCAGTACGGTTGACGAGGATTACAGGGCATTTGAAGTGTCTCGGCCATTCTTGGCAAGTCTTGGCACATCGCATTTTCGGCGAAGAAAACTCCACTTAAGTGCGGTCTAACCATAAGCCACTATAGAGTATAAGGGAGGATAAGAGGGCTGGCTCTGGTAGTTGTTGTTAGGGCCGGATGGGAGGCTAGTCTTGTATGGCCGATGTCACACCTCCTCGAAGGGGAAACCAGGGAGATGATAAGGAGTGCACCCTCCATTAGGGAGCTGATAAGTGTCTTAAGACGCAAATGTCATGAGGCTTTATTTTCGCAAGAAAATTTAGGCTTGTCATATTTGTGCGATGATCCCGCAGAGGCAATAATACTAACGCGAGGGTAAGACGAGATCAATGGGTCTTTACAGTGAAAGTGTAAAGACGTCCCGCGATTTCGTCGCAAGACGACAATGTCATGGGGCCTCAAGTTCGCAAGAATTTTTAGGCATGTCATATTGTCGCGATAAAAACATCATGCAGAGGCAATAATACTAAAGAAATGATAAGGCAAGATCAATGGGTCTTTACATGAAAGTGTAAGACGCCTCGCGATTTTGCTCGTAACAATGAGGGTGAGAAATAAGACCTTTAACTAGGAAGGCAAAATAAGACCACACGAAAGAATAAGCGAACAAGCTTGCGAGAATGAATTTGCAAATAACAATTCACAGAAGATCGCAAAAGAAATAGTAAGATCTTGGAAACAACCAGGAAGCACTTGCTTGTGATGACTTAGCTGTAACAGTTGCGAAGCTGAGGCATATTATTATTTAAAGGTTATCTACTTAATCTTTCATTGGTAAATAAATAACAGAGGCAAGTATGGGAATGCATAGTGTAAAAACTTGTTATTCATTTTCAAGTGAAAGATTTACTCATTCATAATATTGACTAACTGTATTGCGAGAAAGAGTTGTCCTTTTAGCATGTGCAGAAAGGAGCAACAAAAGTAGCACTTATATTTGAAGATTCAAGAAATGTATAATAAGTGATTACAAAAATGGAAGACCAGAAGGATAAATATACAAATATTACAAGAAGAAAAAGAAGAAAATAGAGCCATTTCTTAGTTCATTCTTCATCGTCTTCATCGAACTCCTCTTCTTCACTATCAGAGACATCTGAAGAGGGCATATTTTCAGGAATCTCATCAAGAAGACAAGGATATTGTAGGATCAGAATATCGCGACATTAATACTCCGCGAGATCAACAAACTACATCATTGCGATGGTGTCGCAAACGAATAATATAAATGACGCAACGGATGACGACAACCTGAACATGAGAAAAGCGTAAAGACTTAGCGATGTAGGATCAGAATATTGCAACACCAATACTTTGCGAGATTAATACACGGCTGCGTCGCGGAGGAGTCGCATGGAGGTAAATAAATGACGTAATAGATGACGACAGTCAGAACATGAGAAAATGTGAAGACTTGGGAGATTTAGGAGTGTCGCGAGATTACATACTTGTACACTTGCGAGATTTCGCAGTCGTTCCGAAAATAAGGACTGACTTAGGTCATTCCATGTAATACCCTATATAAAGGGTTGAGTAAGTCTGTTGTAGGGGATCTTTTGAATTGTTAAGCAAGTCATTAAGAGAAAGCAGAGTAATTGTAATTGCTTTGGTTTTATTCTAATTGTATTTGTAAACATTTCAAGAAGATAA
>JAJJWW010005392.1:0-129472 GCA_023531295.1 Papaver armeniacum | reverse complement strand
CGAAGTATTGATGTCGCGATATTCTGATCCTACACACTATTGGTACAATAATCAAAACAAGAAAAAATCAAATAAGCAAAAATTATTAATACTTAGCTCCTTTATAATGGAAGTGATCGAATTGATGAAACCGATGAGCTCCCCAGATTTCCGCAACAGCAACAAGGAAAAACTTTGGATAAACATAGTGAGTCACGTGTACAACACGCTGTCCTTAAGAAATTGGCGCTCGGCTACACTTAAGAGTGATGTTATAGCTCTCACATGACGGATATCTCCAGGGATAAAACACCCTACTACACCTACTACTAGCATATGTAGTAGATGCTCAACTTGACCTTGGCAACTCCGAAAATACCCTTAAGGAAAATCGCGAACGCTTAAGAAAACAATATAAAAATATTTTTTATTGGGGTCTTTCTAAAATATAGAGAAACCCCTTCCCCAAAGATTTTACAAAAATAGAGAATTTGTTTATATAATAGAATAATACAACTTAAAAAGAGGAACTATCTGATGTGGGACTAAAAAGTTTCATTCACAAAAGAAAACAATAAGTTATTATTTTTCTTAAAAACTTTAAAGATAAATTTTCTATTAATTGTTTTCCAAACCCACATGAATGAAAACCTCAATAAAACATGAAAAACACGGATAGATCTTGGTAAATAAACAACCTAACCTCACGACCCGAATCGACTAAACAGACATGTGACGGATCGTGCATGTTGAAATCATACTAGCCATTTTAACGCCCTCTCCCTCACATAACGAGTGTGTTGACCCCAAGGTCATACTATAGATTGCATAAATCATAATAGTATAAAGAGTTTTCATCTTTAGTTTCTCATGAAAAGTGAGACTTAAGATATCTTTCACCAAAGTGAAAAAGCATGAACTAGTGGACCCTTAGTGACCCTTAGGTCCTAAGTTCCAATAATACCAAAACTATCAAAACGAAAATCACAAAAAAAAAAAAAAACGCAGAAATACCATTTTAGGCAGAGGTGTCCATGAGTTCTTGAACCTTTGTTTAGTGAGATATTACCGAACTACTTTAGAGACGGTGAACGCGATTTCTTGAACTGCTAGCGTTTGATGTAATCCGCGATAACAACCACGGATGATATATCCAAGGTTTCTGCCAAGCTCGTGTCGTTTTGTCCAATTTGTCCCTGGACATATCTTGTTTCTCAGAATGCTCTATAAAATCAAAGCTCATATTCTCATAGAAGCGGCCCCACTTCCTCATTTAGATAGGTGAGTTTCCATAAAGAGTGTTCTTGCTACACCCATACTTGAATCTTAAATTGAAACTATAAAACTCATTAAGACTTCTTAAAGTCATCCTTCACATGCAGTCACACTATCACAACAAAGCACTATAGGGAGGGACAAAGAATGTAATTCTCTTGATAGTGCATACTTTTAATCACCACAAATTAGTCGTCTCATTCGAAACCTTAATCTTGGGATCTCCAGTCGGCAAGGTTGAGTATCCTTCATGGAAATTTTATTTAATAAGCTTCAAAGCACCACCCTCGATGAAGTACTAACTTTCTCTTTAGAAAAACCTTTCGTCAAAGGGTATGCGATATTCTCCTTGGACTTTATCCAATCAATGGAAATAACGCCTATTGATATTAGTTGTTTTTAGCTTTAACTATATAATTCTTGGCTAATATAGTGTATAGATATAGCTGGCACAGCCTATGCCGAGAGGAATGTCTTCTAAAAGCATCTTAGGCACTCGGACCCCTCTCATGCTTTATCTAACGCAATACTACTTGTAGATTCCATAATGAATTAAGCAATATATGTGTGTTTGGAAATTTTCCAAAAACAAACCCTCTGCCCAGTGAAAACAAATCCACTCGTAGTCTTAGACTCCTCTCGAGTCAACTATCCAGTTTTCATTAAAAAGTTCCTCAAGAAAGCAATATACCTTTCATAAATCAAACAAAAGGTAATAAGTATTTTGGACTTTGTAATACTCTACTCAGTGCATCCCAATGCTCTTGCTTTGGACTATAAGTATATCTACTTCACTTTACTCACAATATAGGCAATGTCTGGACTCTTACAGTTCATTAAATTCATCAGACATCCTATAACTCTTGAGTATTCAAGTTAAGATACTCAACTACCCTTATTTTTCTTGAGTCTACACGAAGAATCGCACGGAGCATAAAGCGGGCCTACAATCATACCGATTGTATCTCTTAAGCATAAATTCAACATAATGAGAACGACTAAGACTATAAATGTTAGATTATCTTCTAATCCTCATCCCTAATATTACATCAATAGTGAAAAGACGAGGGTACCCAAATATACCTCAATCTAAAACTTTTCCACCTATAAGTCCTTTCTCCGAAAGTGATTGTCTATGGATGAGTCGAGATAATACAACTAATCGGTTTACACTTCGTGTGATCGTCTATGGGTACGAGCTCGAGACAATACAACAACGAAGTATGATTACTTGATAATAGGTTCGGACTTAACCAAACACAATAGGATTGCTATCAAGTAATTAGGAATTAACGTTTGTGTATTTTACTTCTAATTATAATAAAAACAATTATAATTGCCGAAATAGAAAAGCAAAAGACACAACAAGATTTTGTTAACGAGGAAACCGCAAATGCTTGAAAAACCCGGACCTTGTCCGAATTGAATACTCTCATTATTAAGCCGCTATACAAAATCTAAACCAACTCGTATAGTTGAGACCAAGAAACTAAACCTATAGTTCACCTAGTTCCGTCTGCATCCCTACGCCTCCAACTTGCAATAAGTCACGCACTTGGAACAATTCCTTTGGTTTGTATTCCAAACAATAAAAGAACAACAAATATGTTCGGTAACAACTCTTTTCAAACAACGTGATATGAGTTTGACAAAAGGCTCTTCCGTTTATCCCAATAAACTCCTTTTCGGGTTCTTAGATCAATCTATCAACAACTACCAAAGTAATTGCTTAGACTATGCAATCAATACTATGAATCACAAAGAAATGTATTGATGCCGATCTACACAAATAATCAATCCAATCTATCAAAAGAAAAACCGATTATAGTTGGATCCCCAAATAGATCAAGTTTTGTGCACACCAAAGATTATGAACTCAAATAAGAAATCTTCTTTGTCTTCAAATCTTCTTAGATATTCAATAAACACCTGCACACAATCAACTTGAATCTATTGTGATCAATCACACACATAACGGAGTCTGTTAACAATGGATTATCACAAGGCGTCTTTAGATCTACAAATAGTCTAAAGATCCCCGTCGATACTTCGATCTAGTTTGAGTGAATCTTATATCAGAAGAGAATATTCTCAAGCATAAAAAAACTAGGTGCAATCAAAGTTCAACAACCGTTGGTCAATCAAATCAATCAAAAACTAATAATAAACTGCAATTATCTAGTTTCCCACCAACGGTACTCGTAGAGCTTGCTAATCCCAAAGAAGTCGTTAAAACGAGCGGTCGTAAGAGATTTCGCCTAATTAGGGTACTTTCCTCTCCTAATATATGGCTCCACCCATTAACAACACAACAAGGTAGTTTTTCACTTGGCTCGAGGAGTAGTTTGCTTGAAATGCAAACTTCAATATTTATAGACCAAGGAAGTTTGGACACCAAGGAATTTCCAAAACCTAATATTCTCAAAGATATGCAATAAACCCAAAATCGGTTTTCATAATTCCCCGAAATACTCTGTCCAAATATTGACCAAAATCTTAGTAGAAAATCTCCAATTATTAAATGCACATTACCGGTTTTATTTTCTAAAGATATGCATTTAATTGCTGGAAATTAAAAGCATATAAAACTAAAAACCTTAATTAAAAGATTCTCAATTTATTTCGATCCGGATTCTCCTTTAGTTATTAAGGAATATCTTTGAACGATAATAGATAAGAATTATTGCACGTGTTCAAAGTATGTCGACATCTTTACTTTGTAAATCCTCTTTCATATTTACAATCTTGGAACCAATTTGCCACACTTCCAAACGAGTTTAAAATTGGTTCATCTGATTTCCAAGAACTATGTTATTGATCAAAAACATTCAATCACCATTCATGGGTTTAACGTGTGACGTCCCAACCTAATGACCGCTTAGCTAATAGGATTACAACCTAATTGAAGCATCAAACCTAGATTACCGCTTTTAAGAATCATAATTACATAAAGTGCTAATAACAAAACCCAAACTCTACGATATTACATAAATGACAAATCTCTCAACTAATGTGAATATATTAATGTGTTATTTTATAGAAAAAGAATACATATTAAAACCTCAGCGAGATTAGGGTATACTCAAACTAATTGGGATATACCCAATTTTAAAGGGACACTTTTTTTGGGTTTTAGGGGAGTCCTAATGGGTAAGTTACAAAACTACCCTTACCCATTAATAATCTTAATTACCCTAAATCGAGTTTTATTCTCTTGATTTTATCTTCTTCTCTTCATCTTCATCTTCATCTTCCATCAACCAAAGCCATATAAAAATCTTCATCTTTGATTTTCCAAAAATTTGTTGACTCTGCAATGAAAAGAAGACTACAAATGATGTTTAAACTCAAACCCATCATTGTGTTGTGTGATTGATTGTTATGTTAGGTTGGAAATCGAAAATTATGATTTCTGTGTTTTTGGTCGGCAAGGTCGTAACATGCATATCTTGCCGACTTTTCATAACATCCATGGCGGCGACTGTAAATTTTTTCAACAGCTGGCAGGATATTTTTTTGAAGACCTTGACGGCTTATACCTTAAATGGGTATTTTTCTCAACAGCCGGCGGGTTTTTTGTAGACCTTGCCGACTAACATTTATCAATATCCCTCTCCCGTGTGTCAAAAAAATAAAGTCGGCATGTTCTTCATTTAAATACCTTACGACTTATACCACGGCGGGTATTTTTCACCGGCCCAAAACCGATCAAGTTTTTTTGTAGACCTTGCCGACTAATATTTTTCAATAGCCATCTCATGTGTCAAAAAAAAATAAAGTCGGCATGTTCTTCATTTAAACACCTTGCCGGCTAAATTTGGTCGGCATTTTATTCAAACAAAGACCATGCCGGCCATATATAGCGACACCTTATTCAAACCTCTACCTTGCACCTTTGACATTTTTGAAAACCAAATTTTTCGATCTTAATCGAACTCACAAGACAGTTAAAGGTTTGATCTACTGAATTTTCATTTTCAAAATTTTTATCTAAACTCAATTAATTAGCCTAATCAGTTTTTAGTGTTAATTATAAAAGGGCATTTTTGCCATTTAGAAAATACAAGGTTAAGGGGTGGCTTGGTTTTACTTCAAAATGACCAGATTTTGTCTTATTGGGTATACCCCAATCTCGCCAGGTATTAAAAGTTGAATAAACATCTTCAGTTCGCTAAAACTTTAAGCTACGAAAACGGATATCTTCACATGCACCATTTCTTCGTGTAACTGAAAACTGAAGTGGGAACGAGTGAGCACATCATCCCAAAGGGGTGCCCAATGGAAACATATAACTTTCAAGTAATCACTAATATGCTTCACAGTGCTAAAGAAGAAGTAATTTAAAACATGCCATCGTGCATAACATGTGTAAGAGTAATTTCCCCAAATACCTTGATATATTATTTCCTCATCTGGGTCATTAACGACATAAACTAGGTTATAAAATAAAAATTAATAATATTTGCATTTACGCGCTAGATAGCCATTATATGCACTTCTTGTGCTATGTATTGCATCATCTGGGCTATAAGACTTAGCAAGGAACCGTGGGGAAATCACAGTCACTCCTCGCGGAGAATTGACACAAACACACATCAAATTATTCACTCAAAGAATCGGCAAGCATCGTAATATAACATACATGAAAGAAAGGTCATTCTAATTCTACCTCCTCGGATATAGCGTAACATAATAACAATATCCGTGAAAGACCACCACTTTGGATGATCTACAAAAAAGTGAAACTAGAACAAACCAAAAATATGTCACTCACCTCCTCACCAAACTCATTGGAGAAAGCGAAAGAAGAATAAATCCAGACTCGAATGATAGCGCTATCCATACGAGTGCCCATACAAACCATGATTCAAGAACTACCATCATAAATCCCGAAGGTTTTGCAATCAAGCATAATATGCAAACGAATGGATTCTCACAAGACATTGTAAAAGGTAATATTCCCCTATATAACGATATTGCCTTATCTGAGCTATAATAAGCATAAAAATAGATATAACATTTGGAGAATCCACACAATGCATATTACACAACATACCCAATCATTTACACACAATTATGCTCATAAGAGGTAATGACTCATCATGATCGCATATGAAAAGGAACTAATGATTACAAGAAGGTTACAAAGTTCCCACCAATTGATGAAAAGCCATGCCTACCTCGAGATCCACAATCCACCGCTTCATCCTTTCCATCGATCGTTGTTAATAAAGACTAATTGTTAATCACACAAGCACTCCAAGAGTTTAGCCCAAAGGCTCATACAAGGTTCATAACAAGTCTATCTAATGGTTCTAAACTCATTTATGATAACTCATTCTCTATCCTTAGCATAACTAAGATTTAGTAATTAAATTAGGTTGGTTCTATAGTCCATTAGATAAGTCTTATGAATATCTACATCTTTGTAGAAGGTACCAAAGGCTAATTCAGACCATAAGTGGTCCAAAGACTCTATTTAAGAATTCTGGTCAAAAGTTCAAGTCCACTAAACAAGCCCGGTAATCCAAGGTCCTGGTCAATCCGAGTCAACTAACGGTCCCTAACGGTTAACTAACAAGTCAACGTCTAACGTCAAGGTCAAAGTCTTGGTCAAATGGCCGATCGAGTCAAATCGGTCAAGGTCCACTGAGTCAAGTCTAGTCAGGTCTAGTTAATGAGTCAACTCACTCAGATAACTCATCGTCAGGTAAAACAACTTCAGACAGGCATCGACTGGACAGAAAGGTTTAAGGCCAAGCCTTTGCATAGGCCAAGTACACTAATCTGCCAACACAAGGCTAGATACACAATCAAAACACAAATGCAAACACACAATCTCTATCAACCTATTTTCCAGGCTTGAATCAAAATCCAACCATTACAATCTGCTCTAAAACATAACTTCTTCACATTCAATTTAACTTCCACCATATCCTCTTAGCATCAATAATAAAAACATCTCACAAAAGATCTCAACTTCTCTTCATTATCATTTAAGCACAATCTTTATAAATTCCACATTCAACTAAAACAGTGATACCCATTCTAACTTCATTTGATGTGTCCTAGCTTGCAACCATCCAAGCATAGTTCACTTTACACCTATATATGTATTCTATTCTAAGTCTTGTAAACATCACTGCAACTCCAAATACCAAGTACCAAACTCTTGTTCAATTCTACAAACTGAGCGATTCACGGGACCAACATCAATACTAATTCTGACTCCAACCTTAATTCCAAATTAACTATTTCATCTCGACTACACCACACTATTATGCCTCGACTAACACCGCCAATTCAAGTCATCCCTGCAGTTTCATTAGCACAACCATTCTACATTCCATTTCCATTATGCAGTTGCACTTCAACTAACACTACCAGATACCTCTCCAAAGATTCTTCCCTGTCTAACATTCATCTAGTTCCACATCCACTAAACTCGAGATTCATAAGCATCACCGGTTTAAGAACGTATCACCAACTTCATCAACATTTACTCCCATTATCTCTGTTGTACCAAACTCAATTTCTCGGCTACACAAGACTCAACCTCGTACACCTTTACTTGTAACTTAACTTGTAACTCTAATTACATTCACTTGATCTCTACCAACAGTTGAGCAAAATCAACATTATTTCAACTCAGTATACAAGCCTTACTTCATGTCTTCACCAACCCTTCCGTGTCACAACATCAACAACTTCATCATATTCTTCACCTTGTAGTTTGAGTTTCATCATCAACCAATTCCTCCTATGATGTTTCTTGTCGAATAGTTCCATGAAGTGCTTATAGAGTTTCTAGAAGTGCATCTGAGCTATTGGGGTTTCATTGTCGGCCTTTGGTCTGGTATTCCAATTTCTCCACCTATTTTTGTTCTTGTCGAATAGTTACAACCAGCGGTATTCTTTTTAACAAACTTTTTAAGAAAAAAAAAACAAAAAAACAAAAATGCAAGTTTTCCTAGAGAGCAGTTTCGTTGTATATGTTGTTTTAACAAATTTGTCAATCTTCCCCATGTTCCTTGCGTTCTTCTTTGTATTTGTTTGTGACGGAAAATTTGTCAATCTTCCTCATGTTGATCACTTTCTGCCTCTTCTTTTCTTGTTTACCTACTCCCGAAATGATCAAAATTGATGTAGTCTTAGTTGTTGTTTGGCGAGCATAGGTAATTTAGAGGTTTCTTGGGGCTTGCAAATTATTGTATCCAACAGATGCATCTAGTTCTCATATTTTTTCAACCACCATAATACTTCTTTTCGCCATCGATCCCCATTTCGGATAATGCAAAAATTAGTGGTTCTCTTAATGTTGTTACACGGTCGTGCATCATCATATTCATCTTTTCCGTAATTTAAAGTCAAGTTGTATCTAAGTGTTTATGGGTGAAAACTATTTCTGCCGGTTTTGGTAATTTGGGGTGTGTGGATGAGAAATGAGTCTAAACCTTAAACAAATGCACTGCACGGGAGTGCTTGTAGATTTGAGAAATCAATCTGTGCAAATTCGGCCTAAACCAAGAAATGGCCGTTCCCGGACTTGTTTCGGTCACAAAGTGAAGGAGATGGGGTTGATCTTACGGAGGGAAGCGAAGAAGGTGTTGAGATTGTGAAGGTGTTGGCTATGTATGACTTGTATCGTAAAGGAACCGGCTTGCGGGATGTAAGCTATCGATTCTCAGTGTTTGAATACGATGGTATCAACACCGCCTCCTCGTTGTCTGGACTTGTTCTGTTGTTGGAAATAGGGAGGAGAACTTATTTATACAAGTCATTTGAGCCTTACTCACGTCTCTCGTGGGAAGTGGAGGAAGTGGAGTGATGGAGTAGTGGAGTTGTGTGTTAGTGTTACACAACCAGTCTTGCCCACTTCTCCTGTCATCTCTAACCGTCCATGACTTCGACATGTTCTTGTGATGGCGTGTTGCATCTTGTAAACCGCTGCACCAATACCCCAAGTATGCATCCCCGGTTTGTGACATGATTGATGTCTCGAGTGTGTGGATCGTGGGACCCACAGTAGCATGTAATGCTCGATTAAATAACTAAGTTATTTAGGAAGTCGATACCCGTGAAATACCGTGTGTATTCTATGCGAATCTTGCATCATGGTGTGGTAAAGTGACGGGTGGTGATCACCATGACGCCTCACCGACCATTCAACTCGACCGGGGTTGTATAACCAAGCCGTGAAGTTGGACGGACGATATGATCTTTGAGACACTCATCTCGCGACCGTTGATGGAATTAGGGTTTTTGAAGAGGTGCGCAAGCATCACTCTTCACTTGGTCGAATCCAAGCTTGGGATACAATTTTGACAAGGCCGATCGTGCATGTGTGTAGACGACATGACCACAGTAGGCGCCCATATCTCATTGTCTCGTGAAAGTGTGATCCGGGCCACTCAATTTGTCCGGCGAAGTTGAGTGGTCGAGATCAATTTGCAAAGAAATTTGGTGCCGCAAAAGCCGCGCATCATATCAATTTTGGGCGCGCGTTCCAAGACGACCAAGCTTGGTCGGTCTTGCCGATCAGCCGGCTTTCATACGGTGGGATGTTGTATATACCTGTACTTCATCGTCCCATAGAAACGTGATCTAAGCCACTCAATTTGTCCCAGAACTTGAGCGGTCGAGATCGGTTGTGGTTGGGAAGTGTGACCACGCCAGCTTGGGCGCGCGAATCAAGGTATACAACCAAGTTTGGTCTTGGCCGATCGGGTGTGGAGATAGGTGGGTCCGCAGTGATCATGTTGATACTAACCGGACTCGCTTAGTCTATTCTGGACCCTTCATCCGAGCAGAGAAAATGGACGCTCGTGATCGCGACACAAACCCTAATCGGGTTTCACCGCCGTGTGTCATACCCGGTTTGGGCGCACGAATCAACACGACCAACTATAGTTGGTCCCGACCGATCGATCAAGTATGTAAGCGGGCCCACAATGTTTGTGTTGACATCCTCTGGGCCCTTTGAATCTACATATACACCCTCCATCTATGTCTGCGAAGATGGATGGTTGAGACTGTTTTGCGATACATGTAATGTGCCGCAAACCCTAATTTAGGGTTTTTCTTCCATACTGCTTTGCCTTGGACGGTTTGGCAAGCTATGCCACCCCTTGGGGAGGCCGACCATGCAGGGCCCGCGTTGGGTCGGTGGTGCATATTCCAATACCTGCTTGGGGTCATGGATTCAATATAAGCCATCCAATCATGCTTTGGTGAAGTTTGGATGGTCGTGATCGTTTCCTGAGACTGATATGGTCAGTCCAGGTTCAAATATGCTCAATCGGGCTAGTATAACACACCGAGAGTTGTAGCCTGTATGGGTATTTCGTACATGCTTCATTATTAATGCTTGGAGATTCGTGTTGCTCTGCTGAGAACAACACTCAGTCGTTATGCCGCACCTAATGAGTACAAGAGATACAAGGCTGGTCATGCATTAATTAATAATGTCAGAATTCATTCGGGGTATATGGGATTGTTGCTACATGCTCCAACTTTGGATAAATTTTGTGTATTTAATTCACGAATCATCTGGGATTGTTGCTACATGCTCTATTCTAGGTGAATTAGTAAAGTGAAAAAGTATTCATCACTTATTAATGGCTTTATCTTTTGCAAGATGTTAGCCCATAATTTTGGCCTTTACAAATTTAGCCTAAAATGAAAATCCAACATCAACATTAAGTCCCCTGCCTAGCACATAATGGTTACGCTATTGTGGGGTAGGCATAAGATGGTGACAAGTTTGTATACAGAAATGACCAAGCTAAGGTGAATATACATTTACTGCATAGGTCGACATCGTCAGGTGTTGTCCCAGGCCGGTCGGTCCGATTAGGATGGTGGAAGGAGCGAGGACTTGATCCGCGAGTCGCTTTGGTTCCCTCCGCACTATCTCGGACGAGCTTGGCCCATTTCTTGGACTAAGTGCACTCCCCTTCGTTACACGGCAGCTTTCCTCGGATATATCCGATAAGCATCATTGATCGTTATCTTGAATCGGTAGCTTTTATAGGTGGCAAGTATAGACTCCTTTTCTCCCGGGATTCTCGTTGACTTGCTAGATTATAAATAAAAATTCTAAGGATTCTTCTCATCACATAGTCGTTCCTTTTGTATCTCAGGTATTGCTCCGTACTCATCTGATTCTGACTGATGATAATGATACATACATTTTTGTGTGCTCATAACTTCTTCTCCTTTGCAGCTTATCATGGAAGCAGAGGGCGATGATCATTCTGTAACTTCCCCAGAAAAAAGTTTCGAAGTTGACAAACCCAAAACTAATGCGCACGAAGAGGTAATGGCTAAAATTGACCTCCCACTTCGCGGAGTCGGTCGTGCCATACGGGGGATGTCCATTCTCGCACTGCGTATTGCCGGGGACGCATATGTGCCCTTTCAGCTGCGATCGACATGGAAGAACGGTGGAGGCATGAGGAAGCGTTGCGAGCACCGGTAGCGCAAGGAGAAGATTTAGGGTTTCATAAAAATCGCAACGAGACTTGTTTATCCGTTACGGAAGTACTTTTAGGGTTTTACTTAGACAATCGACCACCTGTTGCCCTTGTGTTTTATCAGAAGAAATTTTTGATCATAATTCCACCTCTCCACCATGTCTAGAAGTAGTGTCTATTCCAGAAATGAACCTCGTGCGAGAACATGCCGTGGCAGTATCCACCTTGGTGAGTTACATATCTTTCTCATCTTTGCTCGATCAGGGTGATTGATCAGACGAGAATTTTGTTGCAGGATAATCAGAAGAATTAATTTTCCTCCGGTAGCTTGAGACCCAAATGAACTGTCAAAGCTCCCGCACGGTACATGTCGGCTCATTCTCGATGATCTTTGGAACATCCATAAGTAATTCCACAATTTCTCGATCAAGTTTTTACTATGTTCAAAAGTCAACAAAATTAAATACTCCTTTGTTCCACCGCAGTTGATGTTCATGTTGTTGTCGATGGTAGAAAGAGGAAGAACGGGAAATCCGTGATTGTAGTTGATGATAGCGACAACCATGTTGACGAGAACTCTACCGATTCCGTGGAGACCGGGTTTAGAGTTCGTACGCCCGAGTACCCATCGGTCGGACTCGATAGACGCATTTATGTGTCTATATTAGTCTCATTTCTTTGTAATGTTAGTACTCGATTTTGCGCTTATTTTGGTATTTTATGTCTTTGTAGGTGTTTTTGGACAAATAAGCTTTTGCGGAAAATTGTCCCGAAAAATGGTATTTGCGCTCGTGGGAGAAAATTACTATTCGGACCCCTCACTTGGATAAGGGGCACTTCAATTACTAAGGGGTACTCCACTGATAAGGGGTACCCTAATTGCTATTTACACCTCACTATTATCTGCACCCCCGGAATTACTAGGGGCACTCCATCTCTTTCATTTCAAAAGAACGGTTTTGCCGGGAAAAGTTTTTGTTCGTCTGCATGATTTCTGGGAAGAATTTGGACGAGATTGTTGCGGAGATTCTTATGGTTTTGGATTGGTTTGGGCTTGGTTTATCAAAACAGGTCAGGTAGTTGGATTATAACCCGAAAATAATGAAGTATCCATATAATCTCGTCGAGACGGCGTGAAAAGAATTTCTCGGGTAGTTGGTGTAAAACAGGAATTTACGTGGGGCTGAAGAGAAGATATATTCTCAGAAAGATTTGTATCTATCAGAGGGAAGTTTGAGTATACAAGGAAACTCAGCAGACGCGTAAAGAAGCGAAGAAAAAAAAGGAAATATTCCCAAGACTTCCGGTGAAAGAAAAGGAAGATTATTTGGAGAATAGGAGGCGTTGTTTGCTATATAGGGGCGCATTCGAGTCCCAGGAACGGGTATCGGGAGTTGGGAGAGCCAACAGAGGGCTCAGGAGCAAAGAACAATAATTGCGAGAAGTTCTCTCTCTCGTCAAGAAGAAAGGGACGGAGAACATTGAACCGACAAAGACATTCGCGAAAACTACGACAGAGAAGATAGTCTTATTTGTAGCAGTCTTATTCTTCCTGTTACCCTTGTAACTGTTATTCTGCAACTAATATAAACGTTGCAATTAAACTGTTTTATTCCTGTTGAGTCTCTTCCCTTTTGTAAACACCTTTTGAGCAATGGAAAAATCTTTTGAACGTGTTTTCGACATGAGGAGCTAAACCCCAACACTGGGACGACGGAGGAAGCCTTATTTCACAATGGTTTGGTAACTATACTTGATTCTGTATGACTTTTGCACTTATTTTAATTGATTTATGATTTTCACTAATTAGTTGTGATTTCGTTTGATGGTGTATGCTTAGACGTAAGAGCTTTTGATACATCATGCTTGTGATTTACATCTAATCTTTTAGAAATCTACTTTCGGCAAAGAAAAGAGTTGACAAAAGAGCTAGAATTGTTATGAGTCATTATATGAACCAATTGAATGTGATTAATGGTGGAATCCGAAGTCCTAGTACCTCTCGATATTTGTGACAACCTTGTGTATATTTTCTTTGTTTTTAGTATTTTCTTAAATCGAGTCTTTACAAGTCTGAGTGAACGACATCTTTCTTACCACTTTACAAACAATTTCAAAACAACATCAATTTTTGGCGCCGCCGACGCGTACTTGTATTTAGGTTTTAGGTTTTAGAGTTATTTCTATTTTATTTTTATTATTTTTTATTTTTTGTTCTTTTTTTACGCCTTTGGTATTTTTCGATTCTTTTCAGATTTGGAGCGAAGCTACAAGGAAACAAAAAGTGTTATAAAAGGAAAGCATCGCCAAAGAAGGAAAGAAAAGAGGAATTCAAAAGGAGTGAAGAAGAAGATTTTGTATATAGTTATTTTGTTTTATTTTTAGAAACTGTAAATAGGGTTGTATTTTTGTAATTTTTATTTTTATTTTTTTGGACACTTTTTGGACTTTATTCTTTTGGACTTGGACATTATTTTTTGAAACCCTAAGGAAGGGTTAAAAAATTAAATATAAACTGTTTAGGAAGGACGACAGATTCACGATCTTTGTCTCGGCCCCTCGGGTTCGTACACTGACATCGGAGTTGGTGGCCCGAGTCGAATTCAACGGTTCATCGCCCGTCTGTACGGAGGTAAGACTCTATCCACCCACGAATCCCTGTCGGTGGGTTTTATTTTTGTGTGACAACTCACACCCCCGCAAATAGAATGTCGAATCGGTATTACAATAGCCAATACAACGAATATCCGATCGAGTTTCAAAATGGACGTTACTACTTTGACCATAGTATGAATAGTGGTTGGGAACATCAGCCTTTTCAAGGTTATGGCTCATACCATGATGAGCCCAATTACTATCCACACACGCACGGGTCATACGAGCAAAATTCTTATATTTCTCCTTTAGAAGAGTCTCTCGGGAAATTAGAGGAGTCGACACGTAAGTTAGCTAAGATGAATAACTTAGTTTATGACGAAAGAGAACTTTCTTTAGAGGAATCCTCAAGATGATAGCGGAGACAAACGAAAGAATTGATCGAAATCTAGATTTCCAATACCCTTGAAAATGAGGATAGTTATTTGCATAATCAAGATGACGAGGATAAAATCGGTAACACTACTTGTTTAGAAGAGGTTCAACCATTTTCATGTTATTATAATGATGATTATGATGAGGATAGTGTTGATGAAGAATTTGAAATAAGTAGGCATAGTGATCAGGAATTTACTCCAATTGAGCTTAATAATGATAATATTTCTAGTTCAAATCCAAATAATTTTAATAATTATTCACCTATTCAAAAGGACGATGATTTGACTAGAGATACCCCGTTTTAGACGATGTAGTATTCCCTTATGATTACGGTGATGATACTATTGAGGAACGAGTTTATTCTGAGAATATTGTTTTAGAGTCTAGCGATTTAGAAACCTTAGTCTTAGACAAAGAAAATGAACTCGTAGAGATGAGTGAGGATGAACCTGACTTAGAAGAATCAATTGACCATTTTCGGGAATCGATGACCTTGAAATTAGGAAGTTGTGACTAGTCTTTCTAGAGACACTGAAAACTCTAAGTTTGGGGGTGATTATCATTCTCCATGTGCCTTAACTCTTAGAAAGGTCCCTCACTTGGGACTTGACATATGTGCCTCAACCATATTAAAAGATTATCTTCATACACGTTTTCCTGAACCTAGAGATGTCCATAGGGAAGTTCAGTTGTTAGAAACCCATCATCTGGTTGATGTGGTTAGCCCAAGCTATGATACCCAGATTGATTTAGTTTTCCCACCAAATATTTTTCAACCAATTGTGGGAATGTATGAGTTCAATATGTGTCAGTTATTAAGTTCTGAGACCAAACCTAATTATTTTAGGAGAATAGAAATGACACATTTGCTTAAGATTGACCGCCAGTTTCATCGTGGTCAATTGTGTGAGTCAAAGCTGATTGACTTTAAGGATCCACAATTATTCAGGTTATTATTATGTGCTTCTAAGTTCTTATTTGAGTTTTTGCGAGACTTTACAACCCGAACCGGATCTTAGCTTTGAGGAATTCCAAAGACAAGAAAATATTTTATTTGTACCCAGTTATAGAACTCCGAACTCAACCACAAATGCAGATGTAGTTGTTTTAAACAGAAACTAGTCAAGGGTGTGCTTTATTTGTTAATTTTCTTGGCAGGTTGGAGATTCCTTTTACTGGTGATAGCTCTATTTGGTTTTGATGACCCACAGATATTTCGGCTATTACTTTATGATTTTATGAGGTGACTAATCCTTTCTTAGTCTGGCTGAAGACTTTAAACTTAGCACTTCTTGGGAGGTAACCCAATATTCATGCGACACGGTAATATCTTTCCTTAACTCTTTTACTTCAAATGGTAACAGTTTCTCCTTGTTCATGCTTTTAATTTTATCTTTAGAACATTGAGGACAATGTTAGATTTAAGTTTGGGGGTATGGGAGAAACTTTTTAGTTGCGGTATAAATAAATAAACTCCGAGCCTAGAAATTTATGCTTATTAAGGATGGCACTAACCAATCTAAGTGGATGGAAGCATTTTGGTTGTAGGAGTTGAGGAACCAATCTGATTAGATGGAAACATCTAAAGAGTCTATTCATAAAAGCACATAGCTCAGGTGTTAGAATTAAAGAAAAAAACATGGTAGTTTTGCCATATCTCGTTGAATCCTTTTCACTTCTATTTTTATTTTGTTTTCTTTAAAATATGTTTGTCTAAGTGATTAGGTGGGGCTCAAGATTCAAGTTGTTACCACTGCTAGGGTGAAATAGGGTGATTGAGATACCGGAAAAAAAAAAAAGTTGAGACCAGACCATTAGACCAACCGGAATAAATTCAATAAAGTCGGCCACTGGAACCCTTGTATATGCCAGTTGTGTTGACCTAGAGTTAGGATTATCGACCACTGGTACCCTTCTATATGCCAGTGTGTTGATTTTAGTCAGACTAGTATCTCAATCAGTTAGGATATAGGTTTATTTTGGCAGTGGCCTTCAGACAGATATGAGAAACACCGTTCACCTTAGTCAACATCAAAACCATCTATGTTTTTCTATATCCATTTCTTAATCTATCCATGTGATTGGTTGACTCTAGGTTATGATGTCCGTAAAAACTATCCGAGTAGAGCTCGTGACTTATATATGAATTTTAGTATGCTTGAGTGCAAACTCGTGTACAACAATTGGAATTTCGCGATCGGGGTACTTCCTCTTGTAGTCAATAAGTATGCCAACCAAGGAGATTCTTTAGTGCCTTCCAAGGTTCTGCGTAGATAGTTAGGGTCCTGAGTATAAAGGTTTTGTGGGTACACCTCTGTAAACCCTCCCGAGACTATAACTCGGCCACTAGGGCCACCTAGGGGTTTAAAGGCTTATTGCATACGCTAAATGCAATCGACGATGCCTATGACAGTGAGTTAGGATTTTATTTTGTAGATTTGATTTGCTCGAGGACTAGCAAATAATAAGTTTGGGGGTATTTGATAGACGCATTTATGTGTCTATATTAGTCTCATTTCTCTCGTAATGTTAGTACTCGATTTTGCGCTTATTTTGGTATTTTATGTCTTTGTAGGTGTTTTTGGACAAATAAGCTTTTGCGGGAAAATTGGCCCGAAAAATGGTATTTGCGCTCGTGGGAGAAAATTACTATTCGGACCCCTCACTTGGATAAGGGGCACTTCAATTACTAAGGGGTACTCCACTGATAAGGGGTACCCTAATTGCTATTTACACCTCACTATTATCTCGCACCCCCGAATTACTAGGGGCACTCCATCTCTTTCATTTCAAAAGAACGGTTTTGGCGGAAAAGTTTTTGTTCGTATGCATGATTTACGGGAAGAATTTGGACGAGATTGTTGCGGAGATTCTTATGGTTTTGGATTGGTTTATCAAAACAGTCGGGTAGTTGGATTATAACCCAAAATAATGAAGTATCCATATAATCTCGTCGAGACAAAGTGTGAAAAGAATTTCTCGGGTAGTTGGTGTAAAACAGAATTTACGTGGGGTCAAGAGAAGATATATTCTCAGAAAGATTTGTATCTATCAGAGGGAAGTTTGAGTATACAAGGAAACTCAGCAGACGCGTAAAGAAGCGAAGAAAAAAAAAGGAAATATTCCCAAGACTCCCGGTGAAAGAAAGGGAAGATTATTTGGAGAATAGGAGGCGCTGTTTGCTATATAGGGGCGCATTCGAGTCCCAGGAACGGGTATCGGGAGTTGGGAGAGCCAACAGAGGGCTCAGGAGCAAAGAACAATAATTGCAGAGAAGTTCTCTGCTGCTGCTGAAGAAGAAAGGACGAAGAACATTGAACTGACAAAGACAGTCGCGAAAACTACGACGAGAGAAGACAGTCTTATTTGTAGCGATCTTATTCTTCCCGTTACCCTTGTAATCGTTATTCAAAGAACTAATATAAACGTTGCGATTAAACTGTTTTATTCCTTTTGAGTCTCTTCCCTTTTGTAAACACCTTTTGAGCAATGGAAAAATCTTTTGAACGTGTTTTCGACATGAATAGCTAAACCCCAACACTGGGACGACGGAGGAAGCCTTATTTCACAATGGTTTGGTAACTATACTTGATTAATATGACTTTTGCACTTATTTTAATTGATTTATGATTTTCACTAATTAGTTGTGATTTCGTTTGATGGTGTATGCTTAGACGTAAGAGCTTTTGATACATAATGCTTGTGATTTACATCTAATCTTTTAGAAATCTACTTTCGGCAAAGAAAAGAGTCGACAAAAGAGCTAGAATTGTTATGAGTCATTATATGAACCAATTGAATGTGATTAATGGTGGAATCCGAAGTCCTAGTATCTCTCGATATCGTGACAAATTTGTGAATATATTTTCTTTGTTTTTAGTATTTTCTTAAATCGAGTCTTTACAAGTCTGAGTGAACGACATCTTTCTTACCACTTTACAAACAATTTCAAAACAACATCAGACTCCCATTTGAGGCTCCCATGATTAACAATTGGCCGAATAATGAAGCGGTTGGTGGATTCGTCATTCCCAAGTGTCACACGCCCCTGTACACCAAAATTTTGAGAAGATACGGGCATATTGCTACGACCAAAGTATGGAAAGGTTTTCTACCAACCCTTCTGACTACAGTTGCAGGGTTGTTACCGATCATTGAAGAGATGAACCAGATGTATCTGCGAGATGTCAAGAATTATGAACTGCACAAATGGGATGAGATGATCTCCAATTACGAAACTATGCGCTTCAACATAGGTCGGCTCAAGTCATCGACTCGAGATAATCAAAGTTCACAAGGCAACATCGCCGCGCCGATGCGATTTCTGCAACTACTGCCATATTGGAGGAGGAGAAGATACTCGCTTTGGAGTCAGCAAGAGTTGAGAAGGTAGTTTAGGACTTGAAAATTAAAACCAAGAATTTCTAGAAGAAGCTTGACATGGTTTTCTACAGAGATTATCCTTTGTTGGATGGTTTGTTCTGAATGAGCGTTTGAGAGGAAGATTTTTGTGTAGGTTTGACATTTTGTTCTGAATAAAGTAGATGATTGAAATTTTCTAGTGGAATTCATGAATTTTTTTTTTGAATTTTGAACGAATGAGCATACTGCATACTCTTTTTGAAGAAAATAGAAATTACATTGAGAATTTTAGCACTTTGATGATCGCTCAAGCATAATACGCCTTGAGCCACTTGCCATTGATAATGTTTCCTTCGATTCCTCCATTAACAACTAAGATTTTGTAATATCCGCTGGATACTGCCTTGATGACTACATAAGGTCCTTCCCATTTAGGAGAGAACTTGGGAGCGGACATGTCTTGCTGGATATGCTTCGCTGTTTTCAGAACCAAATCTCCTACTTGAAATGTTCGAGGTCTTACCAGTTTGTTGTAGGCCTTGGAAACCCTTTGTTTGTAGGTTTCTACGTATTTTTCCACCCTGGCTCTTCTTGAATCGAGCATGTCCAATTCAGCACTTCTTGAATCTGAGACTTCTGCTTCATCCTATTGTACCCCACTAGCCGCTGCAATTCTTGCGGAGGGAACTTTGATTTCGGCTGGGAGAATGGCATCAGCGCCGTAGACGCGAGAGTATGGTGAGGTCCCGATTGAGCTTTTTGGTGCGGTTCGGTAGGCCCACAAAGCCATGGGAAATTCCTCATGCCATGTTCGTGGATTGTCATGAACTGTTCGACTGAGAATCCATATCAAGGTTTTGTTGGTACCCTCCGCCTGCCCGTTTCCTTGGGGATAATATGGTGTGGAGAAAATCTGCTTTGATTCCGTATTCCTCGAGCAATCCCGCAACATGTTTGTTGGCGAAAGGAGTTTCATTATCTCGTGATGATATGTTTAGGCACGCCGAATCTGCATATGATGAACTCTTTGATGAAAGATGCGATCGTGACTCCAGTGGTGCTTCAAGAGGAATAGCTTCACCCATTTGGTGAAATACTCATTCTTTGTGATGATGTATTCATGCTGCTTTGAAGATGCCGATTGATCTTTCCTATGATATCCAGTCCCAAATTTTGTAGAAGGGCCATGGACTGCTCACGTAATGTAATGGAAGACAAGGAGTGTGTATGAGGTTACCATGAACTTGGCATTGATGACATCTTCGAACGTAGGCAGCAAGCGTCGTCTTCCATGGTTGGACAATAATATTTCTCATGAATTTGGAGAAATAATTTCTTCTTTCCTTGGTGTTCACCTTCATGCATTTCTTTCAGGACTGTGGGAATTTCATGCTCGTCCAAGCATCTCAGGAGATTTCCACCGAAGCTTTTGCGATACAAAATCCCTTCCAGGTAGACAAAACGTTTGGCTCTTTGAATGAGTTTGATCGCACCTTTCTTCTCTGATGGAAATCGTTGTCACGAAGATATTTTATGTAAGGTTCTCTCCAGGTCCCCAGGTGTGATGGATTGTTAGAATCTCCAAATGATGAGGTGTTGTCTGACAATTGGGACAGGATCCTTGCAGCATCCTCGACTGAGCTTCCGTAGAGGGCCAATAGTAACCAAGCCTTAAGACTTCTGTAGAGTGTGACCACTAGGGTTTGCCCACATATTTCCTCATGTATGCGTTTGAGTTGTTCACTGGCTTCTTCATCTCCGAGGCATCGTGACAGGGATCCATCAGGATTGCAATAATATAACGCTCCATGCATCAGGAAAAAGTTTTTTAACTCCTTGAGACTAATTTTCACATATGTAAGAAAATTGCTCAATTCATGAATGATGGGTGCCCGCCAGTCGCTCAATTGAGCATCTTCGACTTGAATAAGCCAGGTAGATGATACAGAGCGTCTTTGCACAATGATGGATTTCTCGGACCCTTCAAATTACAGTTTGGATGCTAGAGTCGCTAGACAATCAACATGTCTATTATTGGTGCGGCAGTATGGACAACTGTTGCATCGTAAAAATGAGCTAATAGTCGTTGTGCCTCGATTGAATGGAGCAAGTGTTATTTCTTTTAGAGAGTATACACCATTTATTTGATTGACCAAAGAACTTTGAGTCTCCTCTGATCTCTAGGTGCTTTGCTCCCCGCTTTCTTGGCCAAAGATAGCCCTAGGAGAAAAGCTTCATATATATTCTGATGAATTGTTGGTGCAGTGGAAATCCAGCTTGAATGAATGTGAGAAGACTTCACCGGATGGAGATACTAGCACAATGCATGCTCCACCAGTATCCTTGCTCGGAGTAGCAGATCCGTCAAAATACAATAGCCATGTTTCTTCTTGAATGATTGAAATTTCTGGAAACTCACCGGGCACTTCTTCATGCGACATTGTGATGTCTTCTCTAGGGAAAGCAGCAAGTAAGTCTGCAACTGCTTGTCCTTTGATTGCTTTTGGAGGGACGCACGCTATGTCAAATTCTGACATTTGAAGTAGCCATTTTGCTGGTCTCCCGATCAAAGCAGGTTTCGATAGTAAGAACTTTATAGGATCAGCTTTGGCCACGAGTACGACTCTATTTGATAGTAGGTAATGTCTGAACCTCTGTATTGCATGAACCAATGCTAGACACGCTCTCTCAACCTTTGGGTATCGGAGTTGAGCATCCATCATTGTGCGACTGAAGTAGTAGATTGGACGTTCGACGCCTTACTCATCTTCTTGGGCGATGAGTGCTCCAATAGCAACATCGCTGGAGGCTGTGTAAAGTATCAGCGGTCGTCCTTGCACTGGAGATTTCATGACAGCAGGTGATAGTAATATTTGTTGTATTTTCTGAAATGCTTCTTGTTGAACGGCTGTCCATGCAAAATTTGCTCCTTTCTTCAACAGAGGAGTGAATGAAGCAATGAGTTGAGCAAGTCCAGGAATGAAACGCCGGATATAGTTGACTTTGCCCATGAAACTCTGGAGCTCTTTCACAGTTCGTGGAAGAGGCATGGTAGTAATGGCTTTTGTTTTGTCTGGATCGACCTTGATTCCTTTTGCAGTGACTAAGAATCCGAGAAACTTTCCAGAAAAAACACCAAAAGCACATTTCAGAGAATTCATCTTCAATTTGTACTCTCTGCATCTTTCTAAGACTTGTCTTAGAATGTCTAGGTGGGACGCCCGAGTCTTAGATTTCACCACCACATCGTCAACGTAGTCTTCCACTTATTTGTGCATCATGTCATGGAATATTGCGGTCATGGCTCGCTGATAAGTGGCTCCTGCATTCTTCAGGCCGAAAGGCATCACTGTGTAGTGGAAGTTTCCAATGGGAGTTCGGAATGCGGTCTTGTTAGCATCATGCTCGCACATCCTGATTTGATTGTATCCACTGTAACCATCCATGAAAGAGAACATGTCATGAGCGCTGGTTGCATCAACGAGCATATCTATGTTTGGCAATAGAAAGTCATCCTTAGGGCAACACTTGTTCAGGTTCCTGAAATCCACACAACATCGGATTTGACCATTTTTTTCTTGACTGGGACAATGTTTGCCAGCCACGGTGGGTGTTGAATTGGTTTGATGAATCCTGCTGTTAGTAGTTTCTGGATCTCCATCTTGATTTGTTCTTCAACTTCGTGTCTGAATTGCCTGGGCGGTTGTTTGACAGGTTTGGAACCAGGAGTGATGTGCAAATGATGAGTAACTAATTTATCGTCCAGGCCGGCATCTCTTCGTACGTCCAGGCGAAGATATCTTGATACTCTTTCAACAGACCTATCAATCCTTCTCGTTCCTCCGGTGAGAGAGCAGAACTGATTAAGATTGGCCTTGGGTTCTCGTCCGTTCCGATATTGATAGTTTCAAGGTCGTCAATTGTGAAATCTGTGCCATCTTTCAATTGTCGTGGTGCATCTAGAACTTCTTCATCGGGTGATTGCTCAATCTGGCATGATTCTTCAGGGCGGGGAGACTTTTCATCGACCTTCCATGTTAATTGTTAATCCTTACGACGGAGATAAATGACTCTCCCTTCTGCGTCATAATCAGTAATAAAGTTGGACCTCTTATGAGCCGTACCTTGAACTTGACGACGCTTGAGCGGTATGGTAGACGGTTTGACAGATTTAGCATCCTTTGATGATGGTTTGTCGGTTTTCTCAATAGATTCCCAAATTGGGAGTGGAGTACCGCGGATCTTGCTTGGAGGTTCGGGGATGCTCTTTGGAGGTTCCAGGAACTCAGCAACATAAACCGGAGCATAAGGAGACACTGAAGCTGGGATACGGACAATTTTGTTGTTGAACAAAGATTTCATACATTGATGGTACGTCGAAGGAACAACCTTATTGTCATGAAGCCATGGTCTCCCGAGTATCATGTGATAATCTGGATCTTTCTAGATCACATAAAACTTGACAGTGGATTGAATCGGCCCTACCTTTAGATCCACATAGACGTACCCATATGTGTGACTCTGGCTTCCTTCAAAACCCGTCATCAATATGGGATTATGAACGATTTTGCTTTGTGGAAATTTGGCTTCCTTGAGAGTCTTCATAGTGATGAGATTTGTGGAAGCACCTGTATCGATGAGAACTCTCCTGAATTCAGAATCTTTGATAGAAGCAGTTACGAACAGAGCTCGGTTGTGTCCTTCATCCGCCATTCGGTCTTCCTCAGTAAAGGTGATGTTGTTGATTGAAAGTTCAGATACCATGGATACTTGTTCAACCACTGGGATGACGAAATATCGATGATATTTTGTTGAGTGCGGCAAACGTGTTCGTACGCTGATCTCCGGAGAAATGCAAGAGTTCACATAGATTCTCGATTAAATGTGTAACTTCTTGTTCCACCGGCTTTTCATAAGTGGTGAAGCTGTTGATTCGGGGGTGATCACCGGGATCAACTACCAACGTTGGAACTTCCTGAGCATGAGCACCTCCCAAATCAGATGTCAGTCTGATGAGGAAGTTCAATATGTTATTCATCGTTTCTTTCATCAGGTCCTCTTGTACTCGTGCCAACTCGGTCAAAGTCGGGATTTCGCATTGACCGTTCCATTGAGTGGAGCGCCGGAAGGAGGAACATTTCCATTCGAAAGATTCTCGACCGAAATTTGAAGTTGTTGAGTTAGACCCAAGACCAACCATTTTGTGAAAATGGGAGATTGCAACCGAGAGATTAATCTCCCAATGTGGTTGTCAATCTGTGGATGGGGAAAAACGGTTCGCTGGTTTTTTAGGAAAGTGACGAGTCGAGCATGTTGTCGATACTCCTCGAACCGGGCAAGCTGCTCAACCTCACACAGATGCACTGCAAAGGGAGTGCTTAGATTCGAGAGATCAATCTGTAGCACTCCGGCCTAAACCAAGTCAATGGTTGTTCCAGAGTCAATTCGGTCGCAAAGAGGGAGATGGGTTTATCCGTAGGAGGGAAGTTTGAGAATTGTGTGGGATCAATGATGATCAAGGATTGTGGGTATGTTGAATGTTTCTAATAATTGGTGAACTGTTGAGTTCGAATAAGTTCTCGATGGATTGATGAATTCTTGAGAGTAGTTACTCGAGAAATTGCAGTGTAGACCAAAAACGTTGTCCTCAATCATGGATTCAAACTTATTTATATTGTCGAGTTGTGAACACCTTGATCCCCTCGTAAGTGTGACGGTTTCATGAGTGGAAGAGTGGGCAAATGGAAGATCGTGATAAAGTCAGTTCCATGTCGTTTGGAGACTTGACAGATCGTGCACCCACTAGTTTGCTAACTCCTTCAACCGTTGACACAACTTGCGCACATTTCTCGTCGTGGATGAATCCACGTGTTGTAGGCCGCCAGACCAAAACCCTAGTTGTTATCCCCCAATTTGACGTGATTGATGTCTCACGAATCGTGGAGTCTGTATAACAGGCGTTTATTTAGTTTGTCAGTTGTTGATTGATTAGGCAATGAGACTAGGTTTTGTTGAATCGAGCATGTTTGGCAAATGCTCAACGATTCATGAATGTTAACGTTGCGCAAATATTGTAAATTTGACGAGTTGTTGAATATTGATGAGTTACCAATATTTGTGGATTATTCGAGTAATCGAGCAAGTATTGCTTGATTCGGACGAAATACTCGATAAGTCACCAATATTGATAGTTGGGTCAATATTAGAGCAACTGAGCAAGTATTGCTCAATTCGACGAATCACTGAATATTTGAGAATTTGACGTGCAATTGAGCAAGTATTGATCAATCCGTCAAATACTGAATATGAATAATTTGAAGTGCAATTGAGCAAGTATTGCTCAATTCGACAAAATACTGATAAATTATTAAATATTGATAGCTGGACCAATATTTGAGCAACTGAGCAAATGTCGCTCAATTCGACGAAATATTTATTGGTAACGTAACCCAATAAAATATTAAAATACTGGTAGATTACCAAATATTGTATAATTAATCCCCGTGGATCAACATAAATTCATTTGGTGTTTGAACTTGCTCGGAATGATGATTCCGTGAAGCGTTTGTTCGAAACCCTAATTTTTGAGCAATTGTTCAACAATTGATGAATTGCTGAAAATAGGTCATGAGTGATAGAGGGATCGACCACATGGGATGATGGGCGTCCATGTGGTGCCCAGTGCTCGAGTGAGTGTACACCATGGTTCTCAGTTGGAGAGTTGGTGAAAGAATGATGATTAAGTGTTGGTTTCATCATTTATTGAATTACTGCTGGGTTCAACATTAGGCAAAAACCTAAGTATGAAAGATGGGGGACCGACCAAGAGAGCATGGGACCGGCTTTTGGTGGTCACGGGACTAGATGTTGTCCGTTTGAGCAATCCCCAGGTTGGTTGGAGAGAGTTTGGGCCCAATATGAGCAATTGAGCAAATTAGGTCAGAATTATGAAAACATGTGGGACCGGTTTTTTGCAAGCCCCAGGAATGACTCTGGCCGGTCATCAAGGCATGCACGTGTTACCATGGTGTCCGTGTCTCCGTACTGAGAGTTTCAGTATTTTCTGATGTGCGTTCGAGCAACATTGTGAATTTTCAGAAGAGTTTTATCTTGACTGAAATTCTTGATTTTTGTTGGAATAAGCATGTATGCTCAATTGATCAATATTTTGTAAATATTAAAATAAGTGTATTTTAACATTTAAAATTGTCGTGAGAGGCTAGTCGGTCGTGTGACCTGTTGGCTTTTGGTTTTTCATGATTTGAGCAAAATTTGAGAAGTTATGACGAAATCATGATTTTTGCTCAAACCAAGGAGTTTCATGAATTTAAGAAAATAATAATTATAAAAGACTAGGGATTGCAAGGTGTGGGACCGACCACGGCTAGGGCATGACCGGCAGGCTATGTTGCCCGGTCCCGCACACCTTTCCCTATTTTATAATATTATTTTTCATGAATTCTTGAAGTTATGGAGAATCCTTGGAGTTATGGAGAATCCATGAGTTTTTGTTGAAACAAAGGAGTTTCATGAGATTAGGGAATAATAATTATAAAAGCTAAGGATTGTGAGGTATGGGACCACCACGGCTCGGGCATGGCCGCCCCAGCTAGGTTGCCGGTCCCGCACACCTTTCCTTATTTTATAACATTATTTCATGAATCCATGAAGTTATGGAGGATTCATGAGTTTTTGCAAAAACAAGGAAAGTTGCTAAAACCAAGGAGTTTTCATGAGTTCATGAAATAACAAAAAATAAGGAAAATAATGGAAGAGGCATGGACCGACCATGGATAGGGCCCGGCCGGTGGGCCCGGCCCTGGGCGCCTCTTATTATTTTATTAATATTTATTGTTTTCTCCTGTTTTGCGTAGGATTCCTCATTGTTTCATATTTTTTGGATGCTCGTTCGTGCATCCGGGTGCTCAGTCGTGCATCGTTGTCGAGTACACTTACACCATTTTTCGTGGGGCTTACTCAGGGATGGTCTAGATGCCCGACTGTGAGTATTTGTTGCTGACCCATGAAATTCAGTGTAGAATAATTCATGAAATTGAACAAATAAAAATGAGTAGTTATTTATTATCAATTCATAGGATCAGCTGTGGATTCGACCATGAATTCGGAATAATAAAATATGCATTACCGTTCCATGGGATCGTGGATTCGACCATGGAATCGGAGTAATAAAATTATCTTTTACCATTTCATGAGATTAGCAGTGAATTCGATCATGAAATCGGAGTAATGAGATAATATAAATTTTTATCGCCATTCCATGAGATCAAGTCGTAGATTCGATCATGAAATTGGAGCAATCGTTATTGCCATTCCATGGGATCAGACGTGGATTCGACCATGGAATATGAGCAATTGTTATTGCCATTCCATGGGATCAGGCCGTGAATTCGACCATGGAATAGGAGCAATAATAGATCATTCTGGGAATTCACTGGTGAATGTCACGACATAATTAATCTATGTGCATAGTCGGGAGACGACTAATATCCCGAAGGCGCTTTCGTATCTTTCGAGAACGCCCGAGTCTATACACGGTAGCTCTACATAGTCAGGATCAGTGAGTGTCACTATCCTGAAGGCGCTGTTGCTCTCAATCTTACGGAGAACCGCCCAATCGTTCTTCTATGTAGAGGGGTTTGCTCTCATGTAGTTAGGGAATAATGAGTATCACCGACGTCTTGAAGGCGTTAAGTCCTCTCAACAAACAATTATGTAGGAGGACCGCCCAATTCTATTATTCTACATAGAGTGCACAATGAAATGCCAGGGATCGAACGCTCAGCTAGTGGAGGCTTTTCGAAAGACATGTTCATCATGGCTTCGTAAAATATGAATCGTCACATGCCTGAAGCCGTACCAGAAACATGCAGTATCATGATTTTACGGATTTGACCCTTGTTGAAAATCCACCATCAACAAGGATATTTTGAATCCCGGATTGTTTCCGGCAGCAAATGAACCGCCAGTCATATTGACATGGTCAAAATTAGTCAGTATTGACTAGTTTTTGACCGGGTCAATGTTGACTAGCAGTAATATTTTTGCTGTTACAAAAAAAATCGTAACGTCGTGTAACTGTTTCAACATGATCGTAATAATGGCTCATTCATGTTACAACTCTCTGTTACAAATAATTCGTACTGCTGAAGTTTGTTACGAAATTCCACGTAGTAACAACCGCCGTCTATTACAACCGCTGTTACAACCCAAAATTCGTAACAGCTATATGGTCGTTACAAAAATTTGTCACGCCACTTTTTGAAACAGAACCTCGCTGTTACAACCCTATTTTGTAACATGTAAAATCTTTTTCTAATCGGCCAAAATGGTGTAGCGAATATGAATGGGCTCTCAGGCACAACCTCACCAATCAGGCAGAGACAAACTGACAAGGACTTCACCACCAACGACAATTTACCAAAAAAGTGATATGGGTGAAATGGATACCACCACCGACAACTTGGCTAAAAATAAACACAGATGGAGACAACAATGGGCAGCCGGGAGAAGCTCCGGGAATGGTAGGTGCAGGGTGGATTTGCAGAAATGCCCAAGGAACAACAGTAATGGCCATGACAACGCCTATATGCATTACCAAGGCGCTGGTCGGCTGGTGGCTGAGACATGGGCATTTTTATTGGCAACCAGAATGGGGGTAACACAACAATGAACCGGCATCGTTTTTGAAACCGACTCAAAAGCTTTGATGCAGCTTTTACAAAAGAAAGATGAAATGACTCCTTGGATTATTCAGAATATGATTAACGAAATACACCAAATACTACTACGGATTAACCAACACCAAAATACTACACACCTATAAGGAGGAAAATTAAGCCACAGATGGATTGGCGAATTTCGCGACCCAATAACAATTACAACTAGGATAAAATAGTCATACATGTATATGGGACTATACATGCCCACAATTCCTCAATGTAATTGTAATGAATGACTCAATGCCCACAATTCCTCAATGTAATTGTAATGAATGACTCAGCGGGGGCGTACATGCCCAAAGAAGTCCATGATTAATAAAATGAACTACTCTCCAAAAAGAAGGGAAAAAAAATAATTAAAAATCTGATTATAGTTTGATATGGGAAATAAAGAAAAAAGATCATAGATGGGAAAGTCCTTTTTTTTTTAATCCACCCCTAGTAAAAATGGCTTTCCGTTTAGTAATAAAAATTATCATAAAAAATAGGTAAAACCTTGGAGAAACTCTTAAAATTTAAAAGTCATCCCAATTTTCAACTCTGCTTGTGGAAGACTCTTAGAAAAGAAAAAAACCCTAAAAAGCGAGAGCTCTGGCCCTATCGGAAAACTAGTTCTCTGATCTCTTCCTTGGTTTTACCGTCTTGTCTCTGTGTCCCGATCTTCTCCGTTTGAAGTTGAAAATTTAAGTTTTTACAAGCTATGCGGTAGGTTAGAGGACGATCTTTTTTATTTTTGAAACATGTTAGAGGACGATCTAGTACCAAGTCTTCTCCATTTTCCTCTTACAACCCCTTATTTAATTTCTCCCTTGTTTTATACGCAGAAACACCACTTCACCATGTATGCAGTCACATGCTCCTTACTATGGAAAACTCGATCCCTTCGAGTCAGCATCTAGCCAGTTACTACATGCTGCTTTCTACGGGGAATTCGATCGCTTCGAGAGTAAGAAAAACACTTTTTATATCTATTTTTTATTTTTACTTTTTATTTCTTATTTCTTCTATTTTATTTTTAAATTTTTTGGTTTGGTTATTTGTTAGAGTTGGCTTTGGATTATGCTAAAGGTGAAGGGATTGGAGTAGAAGAAGCGATCAGAAAGCTTATAAATGAAGATGGAATAGGATCTCTCCATGCCGCTGCTTCGGGAGGAAGTTTAGAAGTTTGTGAATACTTGCTAGAGAAATTGAAACTTGACGTGGATTCCAAAGATGGAAAGGGTATTATATCACCTCATTTATTTTTAACAACTAAAATACTTAGAGATCTTGTCTCGCTGAGGAATGATATTCTATTAGGTTCAGATTGATTTTTCAATTGCTTTTTAATGCTGATAGGCATATGTCTACCTACCCGCTATTGTGCTCTTAATTGTAAAGAAGCGTAGCAGTCAAATAAGGTTGACTTAAGACCTATCAAGTCATGATCTCCGAGAATTATTTTTGTTTAAATTGTTCATAATTTGCTACTATCAATAAGTCTCATTGTTATATCTGTTTTACAGGTAGGACACCCTTGCACCTTGCCAGCTTAGAAGGACATTTTGACATTGTCGAACATCTTCTTAAAAAGGGTGCCAATGCTGATATGTCTGTTGATAAGAATGCAACTCCTTTACATTTTGCTGCTAGATCAGGTACTCCCTGGATGCATTTTTCAGTCTTAAGTATGATACTAGATCTTTATTTGCACCTTTTAAGTTTAAACATGTGGTCCCACCTTATATTGATATCTATCTGTATATATATGTTTTTTCTTTACTTAAAAGGGCAAAAATTATTGAAGAAGAGTCACCAGGAGTGACTGGTTACAAAATGATGAACACAAAAAAAAAAAATCGCAGAACTAGGGACAATTCATTAAAGCTTCCCAGTTACAAATTGAAGTAGACAAACAAAATCCATCGAAGAGATTAACATGCAGAGTAAATTAGGATGTATGATGTACCTCTCTAAGTAAATTAGGTTACTAGTGCCTGTATAACTCTATTATACGATCTCTAATTTACTAGTTGTCATAGCTACATGCTAGGATTAGATTACCTCCTTACCTGCCTACTAGTGACTAGTGAGCCATCCTGCTTTGGTTGTTAAAAAATATCCTAATCCCAACTTTACACACCAATATAGATGCTCAGGTCTATATCAAAATAATTGAACTGCAAGTGTTCAAGAAACATCGCTCCATTTTGGTGTAATTCTCATTAGACCCATCTAGAGCCTAGACTTCCACAATGCAGGTTATGAAGTCCGAGGAACAATTAAGAAATAAATCAACTTCTTACCAAAAATCTTCACTTGCTATTATGTGCAGGTGATATAAAGACTATAAACTTGCTACTTTCACGTGATGTTCGTGTGGATGTTGCAACTTGTAGCACTTGGCCTAGCACTCCCCTTCGGTTAGCAGCTAAATTGGGTCATCGAGATGCTGTTAAAGTGTTGTTGGATAAAGGTGCAAACGTAAGTTGGGTTCTTCTGCTGGTATTTAACGCTTGTAAAGTAGTCGATAAAGAAGAAATTCTAACCTGTCCTTATAATGTATGCTTCAACTCTTAAAAGTTAAAACATACCAAGTTACCAACCTTCTCAATCTGTAACTTATGCAGCTTATTACTTTATTTTACTTGTAAACATGATTAGGTAATTGAGATCAACATATGGTACCTGCTTATTTGGTTGTTATCAAACCTTGTTGATTTTCTTTAACCATGCAGCCTAATGGAGTTGATGTTCCGGGTTTTGAACCACCACTTATTACGGCGATTTTGGCCAAGTCATGGGGATGTATGGAACTTTTATTAGAGGTGACAAAATTTCTGAACTTTCTGGTGGCACAATTTCTTTTGGTTACTCAGATTGAGGAATGTTTTGGAAGTTGTAATTGTATGGTTCTCCGTAGATCAGTTACCATCCATAAATATTTTTATATTGTTGACAATTCTCACTATTTTCTTCTTTTGACTAAGGCAGAAATTACCTTCCAACCAGCTTTACATCATAGCATTTGCTTAATATTTGTGGATTTTATTATTGGTGATCTTAAGTTTTAGAGTTGACTAATGAACTTCTGATTGCAAACGTTGATATAAACGTATTCCAGTTTTCCAGAATTCTTTTTTCTGAGATGGTGGCAGTTGCTTTTTATCTTTTTGTTTCAGATACCCTTTTTTATTTGTCTTCATTGCTTAATTATTTTTTGACTATGTGAGGCAAGTCATTGGCTGTGCTTTTTTATTTGACCTTCTAAAAAGCCTTGTCAAACTGATTTGTTCGGGTTTGGTCCGTCCTCCAACAGAAATGATAGATGCACCGAGGGCTTTATCCCGCAACCTCGGTGCTCTCTCACAGTTTTATGGGACCCGCCACAAATAAGTGCCCCTGCTAAACTCCCTTGGTGGTGGGGCCCGCAACTCTGTGAGAGAGCACCGAGGTTGCGGGATAAATCCCTCGGTGCGTCTATCACTGCTGGTCCTCCAAATGCTATTCCAACTTAATGCGGTGAATTACTGACAGTGTCTCTGGTTGACTTTATCACGAGCCATAAAGACAGGTTACCAAAAGTTGTGGTCCATGAGTCATTTTCTTTTCTTATTATTATTCTGTCAAGCTCTGCAAATATAAATAAACTGGTTTACATGGTTTGTGGCAATGAGATTTGTCCAATTCTGTTTATATTTCTAGTAATATTTTATGCTTGATCATTCATTTCTCTTGTATTATATTTTTCCGTGTTGAAATTCTCAATAAAAACCAAAAGGTTGGCATGGAGCCTTATAAGTTATAATATAATATAACTCTTATATCGACCATAATAATAGGAGTACTAATTTTGAAGGTTTGGGAAAGCTCTCAAATCTTATAACTTTACATTTGCGAAACCACATGCTTCTGTAAATTTACATCCCATTATATGCAACTTTCATAGCTTTTCTGTGCTAAAGCATGTAATAGCTTCTTCATATATAGGCAGGTGCTGACGCAAGTGCTGTATCACATGGAATTACACCTCTGACAGCTGCTGTAGGGAAAGCATCCGTAGATGGCATTAAGCGCTTACTGGATGCTGGTGCGAATCCAGACTATAAAGATAATGTACGGTTGCATTAAACTTTGCTACTTATTCCATGTTTGTCCAAATATTGACATCTTTTGGGAGTATGGTTATCATGGCCAGTACAACTTGATCATAAATTTTGTAGCCTAATGACTAGTCTGGGTTCTACTTCTCGGCCTATATTTGACCTATGTGGCAAAAGTCGTCGGCCAGGTGTCAAGCGGCTGGGTGGGGCCTAGAGCCTGGAGGGACTACTCGGGGATTAGCTGGGAGTAGGTGGATATGTATATAAATGCACACAAAATATATATGTTACATGTAATTAGCTTTGCTAATGTAAAAATCTAATTTTATAAAGTCGCAGTCTTCACCACATATGAAGGATTTCTTTACAGCATTCTCTTTTTTTATTTTTTTACAAATAAAATAAAAATGAACAGTCAAAATCATAATTATGCTAACTAGGCCTAAGGCAGCACTCAGGCCCAGGCCCAGGCCCAGGCCCAGGCTGCCTAGTGAGAAAGGTGCCCAGAAAAAGTTAAAGGATTTCCTTACAACATTCTCTCTTCTTACTAGTATTTTTTATGCCCAGGATCTTTTCTGCCTAATGGTAAAAACACCCACTTTTTTTTTTTTACTACACAGTATTTGATACTTATTACTAAACAGTATTTGATACATATGATAGGTTATGCTCATTTCATATCTATGTCACGTCTACCATATAATGAAAAGACTTTATAGTTTTGAACCCCTTTAAACTTTATCTCATTTGAACTAAGTAGCATGTTTGTTCAGTGCTAAAACGTCTTGCTGTATGATATTCTTATCTTCTATTTTTGGTTACCGTCTCAGTTAGGGATGACAGCATTGGAAAACGCTGCTAAATTGCGCAATAATGAAGTGGTTGAAACCCTTTTTCCTGTGACTACTCAAATTCCAGCTTATCCTGATTGGAGCATCCCCGGACTAATGGAGCATGTAAATTCTGATGCATACACAGCGCAGGTTTGGAGTTTATGTCTTACGTGCCCGATGGGTTGTCTAACTTTGCTTTGTTTCCTTACTACCATAGTAACTTAGCAAATGGTTTTCTGGTTCCTTCTTACATTAATAAAAATCGTCGACAGCTTTATCTTTTGCCTCCACTATTCATCAACCTCTAGTGGATTTCCCTCCTAATGTGTGCCTTCTTTTTGCCTCGACTATGACTCGTCAAGTTTGTAAACCCACTGTCTACGAACCTAGCTCCTAATCTTGCTATGGTTGTTGCCTCAACTAGTCGATTACCTGTAAAGCATGTCGTCGAGTTTGAGGCTCATTCACTCCAGCGTCAATCACACTCTTCGAGATGGCTTCATATACTAAGTCGAATATGAAATATTGTATTACTTGGATTATTTACAGTCCCTCACATGAGAATTTGTATTCCCAAAAACTAAAACAACATGTACCCAGGCTAACCAAAGGGTGTGCCCCAATTCATCGCAGGCCAGGCTCAGGCTTAGGCCGGGCTAGCTTGAGTTGTTAGCATGCCCGGTTAGCTTTGGTTGTCACTAGACCCAAGGGCATGTCTGACTGATCTAGTTATGGTACTGGACCAATACTAGTTTTTACCATCTCGCATCACTTGCATTAGCTGCTAATTCAGAACTTTGAATGTGTTGAAATTCCAAAATTTGATATGAGTTCATCAACTATTTGGATTTTTTTTTGTTAGAGGGAAGAGTATGCGGTGCAGAAATTTGAAGACACAAAGTCAAAAGGAAGAGATGCATTCCAGAGAGAGCAGTATGTTAAGGCACTGCATTTGTTCACTGAGGTAGTTTTCATTTGATGAAATTCTTTACGCTTTTGCTTGCAATTGAACAGGAATCTATATAAGTTCTGCTACTATTAGTAACCCAACCTTTGTTAGTCTTTGGGGCACATATGTCAGTTAGTGTAAGTTAGCTATGAATTTATCGGATAACCAATATAATGAGTTCAACTGGGTTAGTTGATTTGTCTTTTGCACGATGTGTTGATTATTCTATTGGCAGATAGGTAACCTTTTTTTCGTCGCTGAACTGTTCTCACATCCACATAAACAACTAAACATACGAGCATCTAGGGTGTAGATAATAATTTTTTTTTTTAATGCATCTTCCTTTATATCTAGTGATTTTCACTTATCATTCTTTCTATGATCTCAAATTTTACAATGAAAAACTTAAATTAGCTCATGCGTGTGGTGTTTTCCGCTAGTTCTTTTGATTGATTGACATCTAAACATATATGGTTCTGGTATTATGGTATAGCGCATGGTGGGTGTGTGTTGTAAGATCAACAAATTACTTAAGATATTTCCCATTAAGGATCATTCCATGAAGAGCGGTGTAGCTGAAAAATTATTTATATTAGCAAAACTATAAGAAAAGTAAACAAAAAATGGATTGGTTTATTAATAACTAAAATTAACTAAAGTATGTATCCTTTGTTTTTATTGCAATGACTGTCAATACTTCTGATAAACTGACTCAATATCATAAATATGTTCTCCCTCTTTTTGTTGATTATTTTATTTTTAATTAGTCTGTATTTTTGTAATGGACATAGGCCATGTTCATTCTTCCGAAAGATGCACCGATACTATCCAAAATGAGTGCCTGTTATGCGCGTCTACATGATGGAGTCATGGCGCTTGATTATGCCACTAAATGCATCGGTCAACGACCTGAATGGTCCAAGGCATACTATAGGAAGGGTGTCGCGCTCAATATATTGGAAGTATGTACCTCCCCTCCATTTCCATCTCATTAATGGGTAATAAACAAATCCCTTGTCAACTTTTTTATTTTATTATTTTCCACAGAGGTACAATGAGGCGGCTGAAGCGTTTAGCTCTGCATTGAAGCTCGAGCCAGGAAACAAAGAGCTTACTGATGCGTACAAGTAAAGTTTTTGCACCTTCATTTCCAGTGTCAAGAACGTTGATATTTTTTTTTTTAGCTTCAGTGATCTAGGTTGTTGCTTCATACTAATATTGTTCGTTTTTTAACAGCAAAGCAAAATCGAAGGATCGCTCTCGCCCTCCTCTCTCTTCTCTCTTTTCTCTCGAGGAGTAATTCTCCTCTAAGCCTCTCGGTGGACTTCGGAGGCGGTATGGATTCAGTAACAATTTTCTTTCTTCACATCTTTGGAGCCATTTTGGACTGGATTCTTTTTGCTATCTTTCAAAATAGAGGCTGCATTTTCATTATTTCTTCGGTTCTTTCATTTTCTTTTTCAAACTTTGTTTTTTGGATTCGTATGGATTGATATCGGTTTTGGTTTTCATGTTATGGCTTTACTTAATCTTCATGACCTGATTTCTTCAAAGATACGTTTACATATCACTGATCAGAGTGGAAAATTAAAATGTTATATGAACACAAGAAAACAAACATAGGAACTAAAGCTGCACATGAACCCGAAACCGGCAGACCAACCAAGACCAAAAAAACTGAGCTAACACCAACCCGAGATATCTGCTGGTCCTGAACGGTAGAGGTAGAAGATACCCAATCTGTTTGTGGTGTTATGCGGTTAAATAGATGGACCGACTGACTGTTACCAAGACCAACCGATCTAATCATTTAGATCAATGGCTAATAATATCCTAGTATCTTACCCTTTTTTTTCCTTTTAAACTATTTGCTATCCAGTCCAAACGCAGAGGAAGCCAACAGAGGAAGCCAGCCAGCAGAAACTGTTTCCATCCATTTTCTTCCTTTTATAAAGTTATATCTAGTTCTTGGTTCTTACATCAACACCACCAAAAAAAAAAAAATTCCTTCTTCTTCTTTTCGTACTCGATCAGCAGTGATCACATCATATTCTAATCGTACTCAAGTGAAACCCTCTTTTCTTCTTCAAGTGTTGCTGATTTTAGTTTAAGGTTTATTGATTGATTTTCGTTAATTCCTTAAAATTACTCCCGTGGAGTAAAAACTAAAGGAACGTGATAGCCATGAGATCAGAAGTCACGGGAGGGGCATTAGCAGAAAATCAGAAATGGGTCATACAAAAGGTTACTCTTGTGGGATTGAATAATATATTCAGAAGACACATTGGAAAATGAAAATGAGGTTCGATTGGGAGGGTATTGGTGACAATGCATCCAATTTTTATTTTATTATTCTAGATTTTTTTTGTTGTTGGAATTATGAGGCTCCAAATCCTCTGTACCGCGGAAGTCCTTGTGCCCCCGTACCAACCAATCATAAGGCGCCACGTTTTCATTTTTTAATCGCCATAAACCATATTTTGTGTGGACTTAAACTTGGTTTAAATTGCGGATATTCTAAGAGACAAAAAATGATTTTTCTTAATCATTTCTCCTCCGTCCAAAATTGGAGTTGGTTTAGATGTGAGCACTGAGCAGCATCGCAGATCATACTTACTTTCCATCTCGAAGGAAACACTATGTAGTTGCAGGAAATCCCACAATACACCTCTCATTAGAATTTACTTAACTAATCCATTTGAAGATGAATAACTACAAATTTTATTGATTATTTTCTTGAAATGTTTATAAAAGGAAGATAGAACAGAGCTAAAGAAATTACAATCACTCCAGATTTTCTCTCTCCTAATGACTTGCTTGACAATTCAAAAAGAACTCTCCTACAACAGACTGACTCAACCCTTTATATAGGGTAGTACAAATGGATGACAAAAAGTTGTCCTTTATTTTCGGAACAACTCGCGAAGTATCGCAAGTGTACATATACAAATTCTCGCGATACTCCTAAATCTCGCTAAGTCTTCACCTTCTTCTCATGTTCTGGCTGTCGTCATTCATTGCGTCATTTATTTTACTTCTCTATAACTCCCTCGCGATATCATTATTTATTAATCTCGCGAAGTATTGATGTCGCGATATTCTGATCCTACATCTTGCCTCTTCTCATGCCTTTTCTGCGAAGGAGAAAATGTCATGAGAACCAATATTTTAAAATGTCGCAATTGCTCATATTTATCTCGCGATTGTTCACTTTTATCCGTTTTATTCATGTACGAAATTTATTACAGGTGTTTCTTCTTCCACTCTTTTCTTGACACGTCACTTTCAACCGTTTATTCTTGACCATTCACGTCCCATCTCGCATTAAATGCATTTGTTTTCTCGAGGATGCTCCTCTCTATATATAGTTTTCTTACCCTTCTCTTCTTCTCTTTTATTTTCCCTCTGCAACTTTCCTTCAACTTTCTTCCTCCGCAATTTGCGCTTCTGCTACTGTAAACCTTCCCTTTTTTTCTTTCTCTCAATCTTCAATTCTTTATTCATTCTCATATTCTAATAATGGCTTCACTTGGTCGTACATATAAACCCCTTTTTGAGGAAACTCAAAAGAAATTTCAAGAGAAAGGTTTCATCTTATCGACCATTCCTGATCAAAATTCTTCATCTATACTTTCTAATCATCAATGTGATGATCAGAAGATCATAGTCTCGCTAGGTCAAATCCTCGCAGGCCTTCCCATACCTCTATACAATCCTGAGATGCCATTATTCTATGAGATTCTTGCTCATGAGAAATTCTCGCGAGCTATTTATCAATTGAGCGGCGATCGCATCCGTCTAATGGTTGAATTCGCCAACCGTGGCGTTGGTAAAGGATCTTTATATCCCGATGATGTCAAAGATCCTAGATTCGGCAGATTACAAATAGTCGCCGAGAAGTATCTTGTAGAAAACTTCTTTGCGAATTATGCGGTAATAAATATGAGAAATGATAAATCTCATTTGGGTGCTCGATTGAAGAGAAAAGATAACATTGATGCCGATAAGCTGCTCATGCGAGACATTGATCGACACTCGGGCAAAAATAATGTTCCTCGGCACTCCAAAGATGAGAAGTGGTGGGTTGTTCCTTTATTTACGAGTGGACCCTATATCGCAGTTCACATGTACTCCCTGCGAATCTCGCACTATCATCCTTGGGAATTTAAATGGCCCGAAAAGGCAAAAGAGGTATACTTCCTATTTCGATTTGCTTTTGCGATATTTCTTTCCTTTTATATTTACTAGATTTACAAAATCTTGATTACCAAATTGAAAAAGAGTTATAATAGACGTCCAAAGCCGAGTACTGGCGATACTCCGATCGATCACGGATGAAGTAAGAAATACTTTCTCTTGTTATTTTTAACAATATTGTTGCCTCTGTTTCTTATCTTCATTCGTGTGCGAAGGTTATTGAAGAAATAAACATTTCTGAAGCTGCGAAGGTTAAGGGCAAAGATAAAATCACTCTTCGCAAGGATAAATCTTCTGCTCCATTTTCTAAAAAAACGGAAAACCCATCCCTCTTCTCATTCTAGTTCTCAAACCAGCGAGAGCTCTGATGAGGATGAAAATGAGGTTGGTACTTCCATCAAGCGAAGAGAATCACTCGACTACTTCGCTGTGGCGCAATTGTCTAGTGTTTTCTCCGATTCCATGCAAGGATTGGGAGATGATCATTTATCTCTACTTGCGAAGCTCTCGCTAAAATTTGCGATGCCCCGCTATTAGAGGATAATGAATCTTTTCGCGGAGTCTCCCGAACATTGACTTCCAGTTTCTTAAATGCTCTCAATGCTTTGGTATGTTCATATTCCTTTGCTTCTCTTTAACTTCGATTATAAGCTTTAACTTAACAATTTCTTTACTTTCCTTTATAGTCTGGGAGAGCTTCCTTTGTTGTTGCCTCAGATCTCGAGAAAAGACGCGACAACCTTGAAAAGAAAAATCTCCAACTAAAAGAGAAGATCCAAGAACTAGAAACCCGAAGTTGCGACGTCTCGCAAGAAAGATGAAAAAATTCAACAGTTGGAAGTTGAATCCACTTCTCAGAAGAATAAAATATCTACTCTTCAAAGTGCAAATCAGCAACTTTATGGTACAAAATTTTTGCTCTTCAAATCGTCTTTACTTTGTCATCTGCTTTTCTTCGCCTGATTTATTATTTTCGCAGACATATATAATCTCTCTGAAGAAGCCATTCTTCTCCATTCATTTCCCGAGCCTATGGACAATGATGTTCTTCTCACTCATCTCAACGAATCTTTAAGCAGTTCGTCAAACAAAATTGATTCCCTTCCGTTAAATGAACTTCAAGCCAAATATCGTCTCTTAGAGATTGAGCATAGATCTAGTTTAGGTTTAGCCAACCGATTTAAACAAATGTATCTTGATTCCCATAAGAAAACCAAAATTTTAAGGAAGAAAATTAGTGGTCTCATAGATGACAAAGACCGTATTGCTAATAAAGGTGCACAGCATTAGCAAAATTTCAAAAATCTCTTCTCGAAGTACAAATTGAACGAGACGAATCTCTTCGTCGAATGCCATACTTAATGAGCGAGAAGATCAAATTCGTTCGCTTCTCGTTATAAATAATGATGATGAATTCGCTTGGGCTGCGAAGGTTCTAGATAATGCCAGGAATAACTTAGGTGTTGATGTTAGTCTTCATGCCGAGCATACTGCCTTGGTTAAAGACATGATATCCGATGAGAGAAGGTTGTTTATTATACTTTACTGCTCCTTATCTCTGTAGTATTGTTATTGTGTTGTTAATTCATTGTCATATGTTTTGTAGAATCCGAGAAGAGATTTCAAACAAGGATTGAAGAACTTGAGTATGAAAAAGGGGAACTCGCAGAAGGCCTTTCTATTCGCAATAACAAGTATTCTAAGTTGAAGAAACAACTGCAAGCTACAGTGGCGAATTTCAACAATGATGTCAGTTCGTTTCGCAATCAAACTATTGAAACGGTTTGCAATGATCACCGCATTCCTCTTAGTTCATATCCTTGTCTTCGCGATGATATTCCCCGAAGATATGCCTTTCTCGGATGTCTCGATAGTGAAGCTAGCGAAGAAGAAGAATCAGCGAAAAGAATGATGGAATTGAAGAATCGACCAAGAAGAAGAATCCTCAAAGAAATAACTTCTTTTTCTTCTTTCGCTTCTTGTAATATCTCGTATATATACTCTTTTAATCTTCTATTTCTATAACCCCTCATTGTAAATTTCTTGGATTGCTAAATATGAATTCAATCTTTGTTTTCTTTACTTACTTGCGCATATTAATCAAGCAATTCTTCTTTATAATTCAACTGACCAGCATTATGAATACATAAATCCATCATGTGGAAATGAATAACAAGATTTTATCCTATTCATTCCCATACTTGCCTCTGTTATTTATTTTCACATGAGAGATTTGATCAATTATCTCTGAGTAATGAAATCTCTGACTTTGGCCTTATTGTTGGTAACTTTATGATGGAATAAAATCGTTTTCGCAAGCTTATTTGCTTCCTCAATTTTATGTATGGCTATATCTTTATTTATGTTGAAGTTCATCATTGCGACAAGATCGCAGGATGTCTCCACAAATGAAGAAATCTATTGATCTTGCCTTATCATTCATGTGTGGTCTTATTTTGCCTTCCTAATTAAAGGTCTTATTTTGCCACTCCTCGTTGCGACAAAATCGCAGGACGTCTTTACATTTTCATGTAATGACCCATTGATCTTGTCTTATAATTTCTTAAGTATTTTTGCCTCTGCAGGATATTTTATTTGCGACAATATGACAGGCTTAAATACTCTTGCGAATGTAAAATACCATGACATTCTTGTCTTGCGCGACGAGATCGCGGGACGTTTTTACATTTTCATGCAAAAACCCATTGATCTCGTCTTATCCTTGCGTTAGTATTATTGCCTCTACGGGATCATCGCACAAATATGACAAGCCTAAATTTCCTTGCGAAAAATAAAGCCTCATGACATTTGCGTCTTTTGACACTTATCGACTCCCTAATGGAGGGTGCCGCCCTTATCTTCTCCCCTGTTGCCCCTTCAAGGAGGCGTACATCGGCCATACAAGACTAGCTCCTCCCATCCGGTCTTAACAATAACCAGTTGTTTTCGCAGCCTCTTATCCCTTATACCTATAGAGTTTATGGTTACGAGATTGCACCTAAGTAGAGTTTTCTTCGGGCCGAGTGCAAAGCATATACCAAGACTTGCCAAGAATGGCCGAGACACTTCAAATGCCCCGGGCACTCTTGGCTCAACCGTGTACCCCTGCGCCTTGAGCATACACTCGACTCCTTGGAAGAGACCCTCGGGCGTCCAAACAGGTATAACCTTATATATATAGTTGGAAATCCAAGGTATCTCTCCCTTGATAGGCTTTCATGGGCCCCAAATCTCCATGACTCGGGTTCCGGGAGCGGTGTAACCTTTTCACCGAGCCATGTCAAGAGATACCCCCTTATATGACGCACTTTAGGTCTTACATTTGCCTCTTGCGAAATATCATTCACGAACTAGGGTGTACGCCATAAAGGTTCGTCCCATTCACTCACTCTTTCATTTTTGTTAACTCATTCAATCATTCATTTTGTTTGCGAAGCTATCGCACAATCTTACATTGTTTAATCATTTTTGTTTTTCAATTCTTCAATCAAATTGTCATACATTCTTAATGGCGAGATCCTCGCATATTTCTTCTTCAATTATTTTTTCTTCCTCTTACCCTTAACAAGCTTTTGTTATTGCTTTTTGATGATCATTCACTTCTTACACTTTTTACTCTGCTACTCTCTGCCTCTACACCATTCAAATCTCTTAATGATTCCTTTCCATCATAATTTTCAAGCTGTTTTCATGCACTTGTTTCGCAATGTATCTTCTCCTCTTACATCAATGGCATCCACCATCAATCTTTCTCTTCTTTGTTCATCTTTTTGCATGTTGCTTCCAACCCTTTCTTTTCGCAACTCTCCACGTCGATCTCATAGCATTTTTGCCCTTCCATCCAATCTCCCCTTATAATTTCGACACCGCTAGGATGAGGAAATTTTATGCATTGATGATAAGTCGACGCTACTCCCACTTTCGTGCAACCATGGCCTTCCGATCAATGCATTATAAGGGGACTCCACATCGACTACACGAAACAAAATCCCGTTGATAATCCTTGCAAGGGTATTCTCATATGAACTTCTCCTTTAGGCTTATTCGCTGTTCCATTGAAACCATATATCTTATACGTCGAAGGTATCAATTCTTCATCTTTCCCCCCCGTAGTCTTGTAAGTATGGTAGAAAAGAATATTTACTGAGCTCCCCGTATCAATTAAGATTCTATTGATCGCCCAGCAATTCTCACCTTGGTCGTCTTCGCCATCTACAGGGTTTTGGATTAATTTCCAATTTTACAACCAATGGGTTGTCATGCGTCTCTCTCGCCTTCGGGAATCTCTTCTGCGGTGAAAGTAATAATTTGCATTTGCCATTCCTTTAAGCTGTGATGTCTTCGCAATGTTCATCACTTCTTTATTATTAGCATCCCTCGCGAAAACCCTACCGAGAACATTATCATGAAAATCTTCAATTGTTCTAGTAAGAATGTACAATGGAGTTGCAAAACAAATTTTTAGCTTTCGATCCAACTTCTATTACGAATGTTTCTTTCCCCTTTCTTTGAATTTGTTCTGTGCACTTCTCGGTGGTGGTAATGGCTGAACCTTCTCTTCACTTTTTAGAAAATGACTCAGCTTTCCTTGGTCAATCATTCTAGGATGATTCTTTTTATATTTCTGCACTCATTTGTTAAGTGTCCATGAAAACAAATGGTAAGAACAGAACTCGTGACTTCTATCACTTGGTGGTGGCTCATTCCCCATGTTCCATGGCGCAGGTATGTTTTCCATCAAGAGTATAGCTTCCCATATTTTTTCAACACTAGTATTTAATGGTGGCATTTTGATTTCTTCCCATACTACTCTGTGACGTCGCTGCCCTCCATGATAATTCTGCCTTTGACTTCCATAAGTTTCTTGCGGATGATCAAGTCTTTGAATTTTGTTATTGCCGCCACAACTTGTAGTAGTTCCTTTCTCTCTCAAATTCTTCTTGATCACGGCTTCCCATGGCTACTATCTTTGGCTGTCCATCATCTATTATCCTTTCTTGTTGGCCTTGCGAAGTGCTCGCCACCGTGTTTATCAGTTTGGGTAATAAACTTGCATTCGCGGCGTTTGAATTTGTATTCGCAACCGGGTATGATTCCATCTCGTTTTGCCTTTCCTCTAAAGCAATATATTCCTCCTCAAGTTCTCGCAACTCGGTCATTGTAATTGTATTCTTAACTCTAAAGATTTGAATATATAACAAATTGGTTGCGAACATAGCGTTTATGAATGATAAAATGAGATATCTTTCATCCACTCGTCCCGAGCCATCTCGCTACACATCGTCTTCCATCTCACGGTTAAGTGTCTTAAACTTTCGCCAACTCTTTGTTTCAGCCCAAATACATCTTCAAATCCCGGGTCGCGAGGAGTTGTTACTTATATATGCCCCTAAGAATATATCTTGTAAATGGTTGAATGACGTGATTGTGTTTCTTGGTAAACCCTCAAACCATTTCAATTGCTTCTCTGTTAAACTTGATACAAAGTATTTGCATAATATGGCATCATGATTTTCCCATTGCAACATACATCTTACATACGCTTTGATATGTTGTATTGCACAAGTTGTTCCATCAAAAATGCTTTGGTTGATGCGGGTAAATTGCACTTTGGAGGTATTCCTCCCAACCGCACCTCTAGTGTAAAGGGGGTTTTCGCAGCTTCTTCGATGGCCTCATCCAATTGTCTTCTTCCTCCTCCTCTCTATTATTCAACATTCCTCTCATCTCTCGCCAACTCTCTTAAGATTTGTTCATTTACATCGTGGTTCGAATTTATTGGTCTTTTTAGTTCCGTTTCTCTCCTTCTGCGTTCATGTCTATCTTGATTTTCTTGTTCAACATTTTCTTCTCTTCTTTCTCTGCGACTTTCTCCTCTATCTCGTTCTCGAATTCGCACACCATTGTATCCATCATTGTCTCTTCTTGGTTGTCTATCAGCTATCCTTTGTATTCTTTCATACTCTTCATTGATATTTCCATTGTTGCGATTTTGCTCGCGCCTTCTTTCTCGATTGTCATGATTGTTCTGCCGAATTGCTTCCTCCAATTCCCGTTCTTCCATTTCTACTCTTAATCTTTCCCTTTCGCGAGCTAGACGCGCTTGTTCAATATAATGCTTTTCGATGTCATCTTCAATCTCCTTTTGTTTCCTCTGTGTTTCTCTCCCATGCATGTATTCTTCTTCCTTCTTCCCGATTTTCTTCACCAATTGGACTATTCTCACGCCTATTTCCTTGATTTCCATTATTTTGGTCATTCTGTAAAATCTCAGGACGTGGAATACACACCACTTCCCCTTTTTCGCATCCTTCACCGAGATTTGGCTCTCTTTCTAGACTTTCTTCATTAACATTTTCTACGGGTAATATTCTCCTCATATCATCTCTAACCGATCCCGATCTTGATCCGGTATTACTTCTCGACCTCCTATTCTCGCAACCTCATATTTTCCATTCTTAACTCATGGTTTTGCCTTGTTAAATTTGCGCGTTCTTCCGCTTCTAATCGCCTTTCTTCATGTATTGTTTGTCTCAACGTTTCTAATGTCACGATTTCTTCATTTCTATGAGCTGTTTCTCCCATTTCTTCTCGATTTCTTTCCTCTTGTCCATTATTTATCAATTGTTGCACTTCTTCTCTTTCTTCCATAGAATTTGATTTCCATGTATGCACGCTCACCCTATCATAATCTATTACTCTATTCGGTACTGGTTGAATTGGTGGTTGAATTTGACCTTCTTCTCTATCTCTTGCGTTTATTCTTGATGGTTCACCTACTTCATTTCTCCTTTTTCCAGCAAATATCCCGCTTCTCCTTACAATTGTTGGTTGTTCTGATGTATTCATTCTTCTATCCATTTCTCAATTTTAGTAAATTGTTGAAAATTATTCGAAATTTCTTTCTTGTTACTCCTGATTCTTTCAATTCATAAGGTTGATCTTCTACTCAGTCCTTGTTTCTAGCGCATATGTAGTTGCAGGAAATCCCACAATACACCCCTCATTAGAATTTACTTAACTAATCCATTTGAAGATGAATAACTACAAATTTTATTGATTATTTTCTTGAAATGTTTACAAAGGAAGATAGAACAGAGCTAAAAGAAATTACAATCACTCCAGATTTTCTCTCCTAATGACTTGCTTAACAATTCAAAAAGAACTCTCCTCAACAGACTGACTCAACCCTTTATATAGGGTAGTACACGATGGATGACAGCTAAAGTCAGTCCCTTTATTTTCGGGAACAACTCGCGAAGTATCGCAAGTGTACATATACAAATTCTCGCGACACTCCTAAATCTCGCTAAGTCTTCACCTTCTTCTCATGTTCTGTTGTCGTCATTCATTGGTCATTTATTTTACTTCTCTATAACTCCCTCGCGATATCATTATTTATTAATCTCGCGAAGTATTGATGTCGCGATATTCGATCCTACACACTATTGGTACAATAATCAAAAACAAGAAAAAATCAAATAAGCAAAAATTATTAATACTTAGCTCCTTTATAATGGAAGTGATCGAATTGATGAAACCGATGAGCTCCCAGATTTCATAATTGCAACAAGGAAAAACTTTGGATAAACATAGTGAGTCACGTGTACAACACGCTGTCCTTAAGAAATTGGCGCTCGGCTACACTTAAGAGTGATGTTATAGCTCTCACATGACGGATATCTCCAGGATAAAACACCCTACTACACCTACTACTAGCATATGTAGTAGATGCTCAACTTGACCTTGGCAACTCCGAAAATACCCTTAAGGAAAATCGCGAACGCTTAAGAAAACAATATAAAAATATTTTTTATTGGGGTCTTTCTAAAATATAGAGAAACCCCTTCCCCAAAGATTTTACAAAAATAGAGAATTTGTTTATATAATAGAATAATACAACTTAAAAAGAGGAACTATCTCGATGTGGGACTAAAAAGTTTCATTCACAAAAGAAAACAATAAGTTATTATTTTTCTTAAAAACTTTAAAGATAAATTTTCTATTAATTGTTTTCCAAACCCACATGAATGAAAACCTCAATAAAACATGAAAAACACAGATAGATCTTGGTAAATAAACAACCTAACCTCACGACCCCGGCCCGACTAAACAGACGGACGGATCGTGCATGTTGAAATCATACTAGCCATTTTAACGCCCTCTCCCCCTCACATAACAAAGTGTGTTGACCCCAAGGTCATACTATAGATTGCATAAATCATAATAGTATAAAGAGTTTTCATCTTTAGTTTCTCACAGGTGAGACTTAAGATATCTTTCACCAAAGTGAAAAAGCATGAACTAGTGGACCCTTAGTGACCCTTAGGTCCTAAGTTCCAGTAATACCAAAACTATCAAAACGAAAATCACAAAAAAAAAAAAAAAAAAAAACAGGAAATACCATTTTAGGCAGAGGTGTCCATGAGTTCTTGAACCTTTGTTTAGTGAGATATTACCGGAACTACTTTAGAGACGGTGAACGCGATTTCTTGAACTGCTAGCGTTTGATGTAATCCGCGATAACAACCACGGATGATATATCCAAGGTTTCTGCCAAGCTCGTGTCGTTTTGTCCAATTTGTCCCTGGACATATCTTGTTTCTCAGAATGCTCTATAAAATCAAAGCTCATATTCTCATAGGAAGCGGCCCCACTTCCTCATTTAGATAGGTGAGTTTCCATAAAGAGTGTTACTGCTACACCCATACTTGAATCTTAAATTGAAACTATAAAACTCATTAAGACTTCTTAAAAGTCATCCTTCACATGCAGTCACACTATCACAACAAAGCACTATAGGGAGGGACAAAGAATGTAATTCTCTTGATAGTGCATACTTTTAATCACCACAAATTAGTCGTCTCATTCGAAACCTTAATCTTGGGATCTCCGATCGGCAAGGTTGAGTATCCTTCATGGAAATTTTATTTAATAAGCTTCAGTACCACCCCCCTCGATGAAGTACTAACTTTCTCTTTAGAAAAACCTTTCGTCAAAGGGTATGCGATATTCTCCTTGGACTTTATCCAATCAATGGAAATAACGCCTATTGATATTAGTTGTTTTTAGCTTTAACTATATAATTCTTGGCTAATATAGTGTATAGATATAGCTGGCACAGGCCTATGCCAGAGAGGAATGTCTTCTAAAAAGCATCTTAGGCACTCGGACCCCTCTCATGCTTTATCTAACGCAATACTCGCAGATTCCATAATGAATTAAGCAATATATGTGTGTTTGGAAATTTTCCAAAAACAAACCCTCCTGCCAGTGAAAACAAATCCACTCGTAGTCTTAGACTCCTCTCGAGTCAACTATCCGAGTTTTCATTAAAAAGTTCCTCAAGGAAAGCAATATACCTTTCATAAATCAAACAAAAGGTAATAAGTATTTTAGGTACTGTAATACTCTACTCAGTGCATCCCAATGCTCTTGCTTTGGACTATAAGTATATCTACTTCACTTTACTCACAATATAGGCAATGTCTGGACTCTTACAGTTCATTAAATTCATCAGACATCCTATAACTCTTGAGTATTCAAGTTAAGATACTCAACTACCCTTATTTTTCTTGAGTCTACACGAAGAATCGTACGGAGCATAAGCAGGCCTACAATCATACTGATTGTATCTCTTAAGCATAAATTCAACATAATGAGAACGACTAAGACTATAAATGTTAGATTATCTTCTAATCCTCATCCCTAATATTACATCAATAGTGAAAAGACGAGGGTACCCAAATATACCTCAATCTAAAACTTTTCCACCTATAAGTCCTTTCTCCGAAAGTGATTGTCTATGGACTGAGTCGAGATAATACAACTAATCGGTTTACACTTCGTGTGATCGTCTATGGGTACGAGCTCGAGACAATACAACAACGAAGTATGATTACTTGATAATAGGTTCGGACTTAACCAAACACAATAGGATTGCTATCAAGTAATTAGGAATTAACGTTTGTGTATTTTACTTCTAATTATAATAAAAACAATTATAATTGCCGAAATAGAAAAGCAAAAGACACAACAAGATTTTGTTAACGAGGAAACCGCAAATGCTGAAAAACCCGGGACCTTGTCCAGAATTGAATACTCTCATTATTAAGCCGCTATACAAAATCTAAACCAACTTCGTATAGTTGAGACCAAGAAACTAAACCTATAGTTCACCTAGTTCCGTCTGCATCCCTACGCCTCCAACTTGCAATAAGTCACGCACTTGGAACAATTCCTTTGGTTTGTATTCCAAACAATAAAAGAACAACAAATATGTTCGGTAACAACTCTTTTCAAACAACGTGATATGAGTTTGACAAAAGGCTCTTCCGTTTATCCCAATAAACTCCTTTTTCGGGTTCTTAGATCAATCTATCAACAACTACCAAAGTAATTGCTTAGACTATGCAATCAATACTATGAATCACAAAGAAATGTATTGATGCCGATCTACACAAATAATCAATCCAATCTATCAAAAGAAAAACCGATTATAGTTGGATCCCCAGCCGATCAAGTTTTGTGCACACCAAAGATTATGAACTCAAATAAGAAATCTTCTTTGTCTTCAAATCTTCTTAGATATTCAATAAACACCTGCACACAATCAACTTGAATCTATTGTGATCAATCACACACATAACGGAGTCTGTTAACAATGGATTATCACAAGGCGTCTTTAGATCTACAAATAGTCTAAAGATCCCCGTCGATACTTCGATCTAGTTTGAGTGAATCTTATATCATAAGAGAATATTCTCAAGCATAAAAACTAGGTGCAATCAAAGTTCAACAACCGTTGGTCAATCAAATCAATCAAAAACTAATAATAAAAACGCAATTATCTAGTTTCCCACCAACGGTACTCGTAGAGCTTGCTAATCCCAAAGAAGTCATTAAAACGAGCGGTCGTAAGAGATTTCGCCTAATTAGGGTACTTTCCTCTCCGAATATATGGCTCCACCAGTAACAACACAACAAGGTAGTTTTGCTGGCTCTGAGGAGTAGTTTGCTTGAAATGCAAACTTCAATATTTATAGACCAAGGAAGTTTGGACACCAAGGAATTTCCAAAACCGAATATTCTCAAAGATATGCAATAAACCCAAAATCGGTTTTCATAATTCCCGAAATACTCATCCAAATATTGACCAAATCTTAGTAGAAAATCTCCAATTATTAAATGCACATTACCAGTTTTTATTTTCTAAAGATATGCATTTAATTGCTGGAAATTAAAAGCATATAAAACTAAAAACCTTAATTAAAAGATTCTCAATTTATTTCGATCCGGGATTCTCCTTTAGTTATTAAGGAATATCTTTGAACGATAATAGATAAGAATTATTGCACGTGTTCAAAGTATGTCGACATCTTTACTTTGTAAATCCTCTTTCATATTTACAATCTTGGAACCAATTTGCCACACTTCCAAACGAGTTTAAAATTGGTTCATCTGATTTCAAGAACTATGTTATTGATCAAAAACATTCAATCACCATTCATGGGTTTAACGTGTGACGTCCCAACCTAATGACCTGCTTAGCTAATAGGATTACAACCTAATTGAAGCATCAAACCTAGATTACCGCTTTTAAGAATCATAATTACATAAAGTGCTAATAACAAAACCCAAACTCTCTGATATTACATAAATGACAAATCTCTCAACTAATGTGAATATATTAATGTGTTATTTTATAGAAAAAGAATACATATTAAAACCTGGCGAGATTGGGGTATACTCAAACTAATTGGGATATACCCAATTTTAAAGGGACACTTTTTGCGGGTTTTAGGGGGAGTCCTAATGGGTAAGTTACAAAACTACCCTTACCCATTAATAATCTTAATTACCCTAAATCAGTTTTTATTCTCTTGATTTTATCTTCTTCTCTTCATCTTCATCTTCATCTTCCATCAACCAAAGCCATATAAAAATCTTCATCTTTGATTTTCCAAAAAATTTGTTGACTCTACCAGCGAAAAGAAGACTACAAATGATGTTTAAACTCAAACCCATCATTGTGTTGTGTGATTGATTGTTATGTTAGGTTGGAAATCGAAAATTATGATTTCTGTGTTTTTGGTCGGCAAGGTCGTAACATGCATATCTTGCCGACTTTTCATAACATCCATGGCGACGATCAGTAAATTTTTTCAACAGTTTGGCAGGGTATTTTTTTGAAGACTTGCTTGACTTATACCGCCGCGGGGTATTTTTCTCAACAAATGCACGGGTTTTTTTGTAGACCTTGCCGACTAACATTTATCAATATCCCTCTCCCGTGTCAAAAAAATAAAGTCGGCATGTTCTTCATTTAAATACCTTGCCGACTTATACCGCCCGGGTATTTTTCACCAAAACGGACAGGTTTTTTGTAGACCTTGCCGACTAATATTTTTCAATAGCCATCTCATGTGTTAAAAAAAAAAAAAAAGTCGGCATGTTCTTCATTTAAACACCTTGCCGGCTAAATTTGGTCGGCATTTTATTCAAACAAAGACCATGCCGGCCATATATAGCCGACACCTTATTCAAACCTCTACCTTGCCGACCTTTGACATTTTTGAAAACCAAATTTTTCGATCTTAATCGAACTCACAAGACGGATTAAAGGTTTAATCTCCACTTTGAATTTTCATTTTCAAAATTTTTATCTAAACTCAATTAATTAGCCTAATCGGTTTTTAGTGTTAATTATAAAAGGGCATTTTTGCCATTTAGAAAATACAAGGTTAAGGGGTGGCTTGGTTTTACTTCAAAATGACCAGATTTTGTCTTATTGGGTATACCCCAATCTCGCCAGGTATTAAAAGTTGAATAAACATCTTCGATTCGCTAAAACTTTAAGCTACGAAAACGGATATCTTCACATGCACCATTTCTTCGTGTAACCAAAACGAAGTGGGAACGAGTGAGCACATCATCCCAAAGGGGTGCCCAATGGAAACATATAACTTTCAAGTAATCACTAATATGCTTCACAAAGCTAAAGAAGAAGTAATTTAAAACATGCCATCGTGCATAACATGTGTAAGAGTAATTTCCCCAAATACCTTGATATATTATTTCCTCATCTCGGGTCATTAACGACATAAACTAGGTTATAAAATAAAAATTAATAATATTTGCATTTACGCTAGATAGCCATTATATGCACTTCTTGTGCTATGTATTGCATCATCTCGGGCTATAAGACTTAGCAAGGAACCGTGGGGAAATCACAAATCACTCTCGCGGAGAATTGACACAAACACACATCAAATTATTCACCCAGCAATCAGCAAGCATCGTAATATAACATACATGAAAGAAAGGTCATTCTAATTCTACCTCCTCAGATATAGCGTAACATAATAACAATATCCGTGAAAGACCACCACCGGATGATCTACAAAAGTGAAACTAGAACAAACCAAAAATATGTCACTCAGACCTCACCAAACTCATTGGAGAAAGCGAAAGAAGAATAAATCCAGACTCGAATGATAGCGCTATCCATACAGAGTGCCCATACAAACCATGATTCAAGAACTACCATCATAAGTCCTGAAGGTTTTGCAATCAAGCATAATATGCAAACGAATGGATTCTCACAAGAAATTGTAAAAGGTAATATTCCCCTATATAACGATATTGCCTCATCTAGGATATAATAAGCATAAAAATAGATATAACATTTGGAGAATCCACACAATGCATATTACACAACATACCCAATCATTTACACACAATTATGCTCATAAGAGGTAATGACTCATCATGATCGCATATGAAAAGGAACTGAATGATTACAAGAAGGTTACAAAGTTCCCACCTGAATTGATGAAAAGCCATGCCTACCTCGAGATCCACAATCCACTGCTTCATCCTTTCCATCGATCGTTGTTAATAAAGACTAATTGTTAATCACACAAGCACTCCAAGAGTTTAGCCCAAAGGCTCATACAAGGTTCATAACAAGTCTATCTAATGGTTCTAAACTCATTTATGATAACTCATTCTCTATCCTTAGCATAACTAAGATTTAGTAATTAAATTAGGTTGGTTCTATAGTCCATTAGATAAGTCTTATGAATATCTACATCTTTGTAGAAGGTACCAAAGGCTAATTCAGACCATAAGTGGTCCAAAGACTCTATTTAAGAATTCTGGTCAAAAGTTCAAGTCCACTAAACAAGCCCAGTAATCCAAGGTCTGGTCAATCCGAGTCAACTAACAGTCCCTAACGGTTAACTAACAGTCAACGTCTAACGTCAAGGTCAAAGTCTTGGTCAAATGGCCGACTGAGTCAAATCGGTCAAGGTCCACTGAGTCAAGTCTAGTCAGGTCTAGTTAATGAGTCAACTCACTCAGATAACTCATCGTCGGGTAAAACAACTTCGCATGGGCATCGACCGGACAAAGGTTTAAGGCCAAGCCTTTGCATAGGCCAAGTACACTAATCTGCCAACACAAGGCTAGATACACAATCAAAACACAAATGCAAACACACAATCTCTATCAACCTATTTTCCAGGCTTGAATCAAAATCCAACCATTACAATCTGCTCTAAAACATAACTTCTTCACATTCAATTTAACTTCCACCATATCCTCTTAGCATCAATAATAAAACATCTCACAAAGTATCTCAACTTCTCTTCATTATCATTTAAGCACAATCTTTATAAATTCCATGACTCAACTAAAACAAGTGATACCCATTCTAACTTCAACATGTGTCCTAGTTTTAAACCATCCAAGCATAGTTCACTTTACATTTTATATGTATTCTATTCTAAGTCTTGTAAACATCACCTGCAACTCCAAATACCAAAGTACCAAACTCTTGTTCAATTCTACAAACCGAACAGTTTCACGGGACCAACATCAATACTAATTCGACTCCAACCTTAATTCCAAATTAACTATTTCATCTCGCCTACACCACACTATTATGCCTCGACTAACACCGCCAATTCAAGTCATCCTCAGTTTCATTAGCACAACCATTCTACATTCCATTTCCATTATGCGGTTGCACTTCAACTAACACTACCGTATACCTCTCCAAAGATTCTTCCCTGTCTAACATTCATCTAGTTCCACATCCACTAAACTCTGAGATTCATAAGCATCACCAGTTTAAGAACAGATCACCAACTTCATCAACATTTACTCCCATTATCTGTTGTACCAAACTCAATTTCTCAGCTACACAGTAGACTCAACCTCAGTACACCTTTACTTGTAACTTAACTTGTAACTCTAATTACATTCACTTGATCTCTACCAACAGTTGAGCAAAATCAACATTATTTCAACTCGATACAAGCCTTACTTCATGTCTTCACCAACCCTTCCGTGTCACAACATCAACAACTTCATCATATTCTTCACCTGTAGTTTGAGTTTCATCATCAACCAATTCCTCCTATGATGTTTCTTGTCGAATAGTTCCATGAAGTGCTTATAGAGTTTCTAGAAGTGCATCTGAGCTATTGGGGTTTCATTGTCGGCCTTTGGTCTGGTATTCCAATTTCTCCACCTATTTTTGTTCTTGTCGAATAGTTACAACCAAATGGTATTCTTTTTAACAAACTTTTTAAGAAAAAAAAAAAAAAAAACAAAAATGCAAGTTTTCCTAGAGAGCGAGTTTCGTTGTATATGTTGTTTTAACAAATTTGTCAATCTTCCCCATGTTCCTTGCGTTCTTCTTTGTATTTGTCTTTGTGACGGAAAATTTGTCAATCTTCCTCATGTTGATCACTTTCTGTCTCTTCTTTTCTTGTTTACCTACTCTGAAATGATCAAAATTGATGTAGTCTTAGTTGTTGTTTGGCGAGCATAGGTAATTTAGAGGTTTCTTGGGGCTTGCAAATTATTGTATCCAACGGATGCATCTAGTTCTCATATTTTTTCAACCACCATAATACTTCTTTTCGCCATCGATCCCCATTTCGAGATAATGCAAAAATTAGTGGTTCTCTTAATGTTGTTACACGGTCGGTAAGCAAATCATGTCATATTCATCTTTTTCCGTAATTTAAAGTCAAGTTGTATCTAAGTGTTTATGGGTGAAAACTATTTCTGCTGGGTTTTGGTAATTTGGGGTGTGTGGATGAGAAATGAGTCTAAACCTTAAACAAATGCACTGCACGGAGTGCTTGTAGATTTGAGAAATCAATCAGGCAAATTCGGCCTAAACCAAGAAATGGCCGTTCCGGACTTGTTTCGGTCACAAAGTGAAGGAGATGGGGTTGATCTTACGGAGGGAAGCGAAGAAGGTGTTGAGATTGTGAAGGTGTTGGCTATGTATGACTTGTATCGAAAGTGAACTCGCTTGGGGATGTAAGCTATCGCCCCGGTGTTTGAATACGATGGTATCAACACCGCCTCGTTGTCCTGGACTTGTTACTCGTTGTTGGAAATAGGGAGGAGAACTTATTTATACAAGTCATTTGAGCCTTACTCACGTCTCTCGTGGGAAGTGGAGGAAGTGGAGTGATGGAGTAGTGGAGTTGTGTGTTAGTGTTACACAAACCGTCTTGCCCACTTCTCCGTCATCTCTAACCGTCCATGACTTCTGACATGTTCTTGTGATGGCGCGTTGCATGTCAGTAAACCGCCAGACCAATACCCCGCATGCATCCCCAGTTGTGACATGATTGATGTCTCGAGTGTGTGGATCGTGGGACCTGATAGCATGTAATGCTCGATTAAATAACTAAGTTATTTAGGAAGTCGATACCGTGAAATACCGTGTGTATTCTATGCGGTGCACCGCATCATGGTGTGGTAAAGTGACGGGTGGTGATCACCATGACGCCTCACCGACCATTCAACTCCCCGACCGTGGTTGATAACCAAGCCCGGTGAAGTTGGACGGACGATATGTGATGAGTGCTAAATAGTGCATATTTATACACCTTTTTATTGGCATTTTACTCATCTTTTGTGCTCAAGAATCAGATATTATCCCAGTTTCCGAGTTTTCTTTGTTTTCAAGAATAAATATTTGTATTAATTAATTTTGTATTTTTAGGTACTAAATAAAGTCCGGAAACCGAGGAGCCAAAAGAGCGAAGAATCGGAGGCAAGTATCTATGGAGCAGAGAGCCAAAGCCGCGCGCGCAACAGCTTGCAACCCAACAAGTAGCGACTCATCTACAAGAAATGGGCTTGAGCTAGACCCGGATCCGAGCCCGATTATCCTGAGCCGTTGAGATCGCATCTAGTTACATCCTACGGTCGCTCCCTCATGCGCATCGAAGTTTGCTGCTTCCGCTCAACATCGAATCACTCCAATACCGCTTACCTTTCTCAGCCGTTGAGATTTCTCCAGCTAGATCCAACGCTCGGTGCAGCGTTCCCATCGATCTTCGATGTACCTGCTCAACACCATAGCCCCTATATAAGCCCCTAAGCCTAACCCTAAACTCATTTTCTCTTCTCCTCTCCACCCGTCGCCCTCACCTCTGCAACTCCACCCTCCCCCCGACCATCTCCTGCCACAGCGATTCCTTCTCTTCTTCACCCATACCGCCACCAACTCCATCATCTCCTGACACTCCACCTTACCTCATCACTTTCTAGTCCTTTTTGTAGCTTCTCTCCTAGGAGCTAAGAGAGAACTAGACGAGAGATAGGTTAGGGTTTTTATTGATACATCAAGGGGAAGCTAGAGTAGCCGATGCAGAGCCGATTGACAGAAGAGGGAGCAGTTGGAGCGACATGGGTGAGAGAAGTTTCCATTTAATTTCTGTTTTTAAATGAAATTAGGGTTTGCTGTTTTGAGTGCTGTGTATGTATAAATAGAAGATGTAAGAGATGATAATAAACACGCCTGGGCTAGCCAGTGCTTCATTGTAGATTTAATTTTGTATTCTCATTATTCTATGATGTTTTAATTTAAGTGCTAGGGTTTCACTGAAACCCTAATTCCCAATTATGTTTTGAACTGTGTTGAATGTTCTTGAGAGATTATTGTTTTAGATAGCTTTAAATTTTATCACCTCAACTCTTTTCTCTCACAGTGCATACCAAAGCCATGGATGCTGCTTGTAGTTAGGTTAAGACCGAGTTGAGAGTGATTCACTCTTGCTTTTAATGTTAATACTAATTCCCCGACTAGTTGTGCTAAATTAGACAACTAGTACTTAGGGTTAGTGCCTTAGCTGCTATTTAAGTTATCACTTGGAGAAACCCCTTAGATAAGTGGTGGGTTTGACACCCTGCCCTTATCTGTCACAGGGCAAGAAAGGCTCAACTCAGTTGAGCATAGAATAGGAGTTAGTGGTGGAATTGAGACCTTAGCATCCCCTGTCACTATTTTATACCTTAGTCTAGGTTCACTGTCACTCAATCTTAGCCGTTTCGGCAACCAAAATCCCTCTGTTGTTACATTACTATCACCTGAATTCAGTTAGCAAGCCTTGATCATATAAGAGCACACCCTTGTCTCTGTGGATCGACCCGTACTTGCCGCGTCTCCGATAGACGCCGTGCACTTGCGGTATAACCCGTAGGCCAATTTATTTACCCATCTTTCGGGCCTACCAAGTTTTTGGCGCCTTGCCGGGGACTTGGCGCGTGCCTTGTTTTTTTTGGCTAATACTTCACTGAGTTTCACCCCTGTACATATTCGCTGCATTATAGTGTAACTTAGCTCATCTCGTGGCATTTCAAAGATCTTGTACTTGCATCTTTTATAGCTTTCTTTTATTGCATTTTATTTTACATCCTGTATCTGCACCATCATGATAACTTAGTTGTTTTTTTTTTTATTTAGTCATTATAAGCATGATAACTTAGTTTTAGTGTTTAACTTGCATATGTAACTTAGGAATTCTAGTATAATTTAGTTTGTTAGTTTTGTTAGTTTAACTTTGCTGTTAACCATCTGCATCGTGCCTCTGCACTTTGCTTTGTTAGTTTGTTTTTCTCGTGGCTTAATCTTGGCTCGGGCATAACCACGAGCTCGCCAGCATTCTTGCTCTCCGTAGCTTTGACCGTGAAGCTCGGGAACTGAATTCTTTGTTGAGCTGCAGTGCATTCTACCTTTGTCTTCTTGTCTTTCTTCCTTCTTGAGCAAGGCCTGAAGCTGTTGAGCCTCAGAGCATACCAGGTTAGTTATTGAAACCCCTGATAAGCTAGTTCACCTGGTTAGCCCCTTACCTCACTCACCTGTTGCATTAGACCCCTTGCCAAGCAGCCCCTGTAGCTGTGAGGTTGGGCTTTGATAACACAGTTAGCTGCAACACAAGTGAGGTCAACTGAGATAGTTGATGCTCAGGTGTTATACGGTGAGCTCAGTGTGAAACCACCTTGTCTTGACCTTGTATGGCTTGAGAACTATGTGCATCTCGTGCTTAGCTGTATGTATTTGAGTTTTTGTTTTTAGCCTGAGCATATTCTGGTGCATCTGTGCTTACTTGCAAGCCCCTGAAGCTGCAGGCTTAAGCCATTGAGCAATTTATGCATGCTTGACTCAGCATCTAAGCCATTGAGCCATTGACCTGTGCACCTGACCTGTGCACCTGGCCTGTATTGCTTTGCCCTGTATTGCTCAGCATCTAAGCAATTGTTAACTATTTTGTCATCTGTATTGCCATCTGTAGTGCACTTGACTGAGCCCAGTATTGCTTTACCTTGCAAGCCCCTGAAGCTGCAAGCCGTGTACTTGACCTGTGAATAAATCCTGACCCCATAGCTTCTTTGCCTTGGCTGTAGCCTGTGCTTGTATGCAAACCACGAGTGTTGTGTTGTGTTGTGTGGTGAACACCACGAGCATGTTTTAAACAGTGACCACGTTCATTGGCTGTTGATCTTACGCATTTGTGAATAGATGTTGTTTTGCATGATAGAATAGCCGCAAAATCCATTGCATGCTAGACTGTTGAATGACCTGAACCCACATCTGTGCATCCCTGTGTTTTTCTGTTGAGCTTGTGCTGTGCATTTTGCAAGCCAGCTGGGCTGCTAACTCGCCAGCCTAAACCAAAGCCCACATAACCAACTTTCAGCCCACCTAACTGGGCCATCTATTAGTTGGGCTGCACATGTTAACCTAACTTGGGCTTACACCAAAACTCAGCCCAACTCAATCCACTTCTGGGCTAACATAAGCCACACCAGCTGGGCCAACAGAACCCAACCTGGGCTGCAACCAAATAAAACCCAGCTCACCTGGGCTAACCCAACTAGGCTAGAACCTCTACTTCTGGGCCAGACCATCTGGGCTGCTCACAATCAAGCCACATTGCTGGGCTTAAACCAAATCTGAATCCCACATAGCTGGGCTGAAATAAACCTTTAACAGCCAAGCCCTTATTAGCTAAACTGTTGGGCTGTCTGCACAAAAACTGAGCCCACATCATTTGGGCTAGAACCCAATTTCACTAGGTTTACCACACCCATTAAGTTTTGCAAACACTTGGGCTGGACTTCCCACAACTACTGGGCTTCCCACATAAACCAAAGCTCCCAACAAAACCAAATGAATCCCATTGAAACCAAATCCCAATAAACCAAAGCCCACATAAACCAAACTAAATTTTGAGTTCAATTTGAGTACTAAATCATGTCGGGGATTTTGGTCTGCATCTCTGGGGATGGAACAAATAAATCCCTTAGAGAGCTTGCTTACGGGCACCTTTCACAAGATGAACACCCCACATACCATAGTGACTTTAGGGAACTTTATGGGCCTTCTCAAGGCCCTGACCTCACATACCCTAATCATTATGATCACATACATCATCCACCACAGGTTGAAAATGAACAATTTTCTCATACCCAGTCATCACTTTTAGATCATTATGAAATGCATGCTTGCACCTTATGTGGTGGCTTAGACCACCCTGCTGAGTATTGTTATATTTTGCATGCTTTTAGACAGTCTAGGGAAAACCATGATAATCCAATATACGAAGTATCTAGAAGTGACTATTGGGACCATAATCAACCTGCACACATGCATCATTCACCACAGTGGGGAGATGAACAATTTTATACTCCCCCAACTCCTAGTTTGCAATCAACAATGGATACACTCATGGAGCTAAATGCTAGGCTTGAAATGAATGCAATGCATGACCATCCATATAGCAACATGTCTGAATTTCCCTTCTCTAGTGAACCTCATGCACAACCATACAGTGATTATCCATATGAGGAATGCATACCCACTAGTGAAGACTCTCCTTCAATGGAGCAACTCAAGATGATTCTTCAAAGGAACCTGATTGAGTTACAAAATGATAGGATTGAAAATAGTGTTTCTAGTCTTACTCATGCAACTAACATTGAATATGAACCTAATCTAGAGGTAGATGAGTACACTAAAAATGCTACAATTTTGAATGGAGAGATGGATTTTGCTATGATGATGATGATGATGATGATGAATATGAAGAGCATGTGTATTTTGAAAATGTAATAGAATTTTTAGGTTCAGAGACATTAAGTGTCTCTCCTGTGAACCCTATGAATGATGCTTCTTCTGATATTCATGCATGTGATATTGATGTGGAACCTGTGCCATTGTCCTGTGAAAGTGAACATGATTTACCCTCTTTTGACTTTAGGAAAGTGTGTGACGGTGCAAATGATTTTATACATGAACACAACTTAGATGTACCTAACCTCTCTCCTGAGTCACAAATTGAAACTCCTTCACCCAACCTAGGTGTAGTTTGTAACAAAATTGCAATACCAACTTTTCTAAAAATGCCTAACTTAGGCCTAGAGCTTTGTGCTTCCCAAGTCCTCTTGGACTATTTTGCATCAAAGTATACCACTCTTAAGGAGCCACAGTTGGAATATGTATGTCACTGTAATTAGCAAAACTCATTTTGAGTTAGACCTTTTGCATGATGTACCTTTAAAATTGCAAGATTTTGTTCTCACAAACACACCCGTTCACAAATTTAGGTTTGGGAAACTCCTTCACATCTGCAGTCTTACTTGCACTCTCTTGTTATATCTGTGTAAGGCTGTTGATGTTTGTATATATTTTCTATTGGGTTGATCCTCAACTCTTTAGACTGTTGGTTTATGGTGCATTTTCATTGTATATATCCAAAGAGGACTTGTTAAATTTTTCTTTTCTTGAATTGGTTGAGTCTTCTTGCACATATATTATGCTAATCCGATATGATCTCCGTTGAGAATGTTGGATTTTGCCTTGATTAATGAAGCTCAACCTTGCTCTCTTGACATCCTAATCTCTTCCCTTTTATCTTATCGGATAGTTCTCGTGGTACGTGATTTGTTTAAATTTTTCCTATCTCATGACACATTGAGGACAATGTTTGATTTAGGTTTGGGGGTACATTTGCATATTTTTGCATTTAGAGTTTTTAGTCTTTTTAATCTTTTATTTTCATTTAAAAAAAAAAAAAAAAAAAAAAAAAAAAAATTCAAAAACTCTTTTTGTAAAAACCTCCAACTTTTAGAGATTTTAGAGTCACTAGCATGCTTTTAGCTATGTTTACATAGAGATTCTCGACCAGAAATAACGGAACTTGGAAGTACCGAGAACACAATCGGGTTTCTTAGTTGATTAGAGCGTTAAAGTTGGATTTAACCATACCGGAGGGCGAATTAGGTCTTTGTTTAGATATTCGGTAGTAGAATTGTGATCACCCATAGTGGAGACTACCCATTTTACATCAAGCGAGGTACCGACCTTCACTCTTTGTGACTTTCTAGAAAAGCTTTTAGAGTGTGTGTCACCGTACGTCAATTCCGGGTAGGAATGGTGAGCTACCCAACTTCGCACCACTTTCAAGACTACTTTTGATCTCTTGAGTGCTAATTCCGTCAATCATGAGGGTGACGTCTAAAGATGAAAACTCCTTCTAAATACCGATTTGCGCTAGCATCTCTCTCTCTCTCAATCAGAAGACCCATAGAAACACATCATCGTCGGCAAGCGGAGCATTAGCGGAATATTGAAAGAAAAATTGATATAGTCCAAGGTTTATGTGCAACAAGGAAAAGAAGATGAGAATCAATGAAGTTTGTGAAAATTTAAATTTTATCGTTGTTAGTGTTTGTTAAAAAAAAAAAAAAAAAAAAAAAAAAAAAAAATCAAAATGAGTTGTATTATTTTTATTCCATGTACTTGAAAAAAAAAAAAAAAAAAAAAAAAAAAAAATTAAGTTTTTGTGAAGTTCAAGTTCGTCATCAATAGTTGAAGATCAAGACCGAAGACCGAAGATTGAAGACGTTTCTATGGTTTCTTATGAGAGATTGATGTTAATTGCCGATCGGATGAGAAGTGAGTGAGTACTCCCACCCTTGACTAATGGTTGATTTTCCTTTCTTAGAGATCATCGAGAAAAGATTCTTTTTGTCCACACCTCTGTGGAGTCTCCAGATTTTATTTCGGAAGGTTATCCTTCTTACCTACAACGTGTGCGGGATTTCTCTCTTTATTCCCCTGCTCGCACACATGAGAGACTAAAAGCGATCTTTTTGAGTGCAATTATCATAAAACCCTAATGGTGAGGCGAAGTCGAGGCTTATGATCACAATCGAATCCGAATTCTTTCATATGGTATGGTTACTTCTCGCTCGCACTTAAGGATGAGAATGCGTTCTTCGATAGTTCTAACTTCATTACTAGCATGCGAAACTCTATGTCCTCATAGATTCTTGGAGGCTTGAGACTCTTTTACACTGGAAGTTGGAGAAGGTTTTGTGGGTACACCTCTTGTAAACCCTCACGAGACTACAACTCGTCCACTAGGGACACCTAGGGGTTTAAAGGCTTAGTGCATACGCTAAATGCATTCGAGAGACCTGCGACGGGGTATAGTTAGGATTTCTTATTTTTTTGTTTTACTTGAGGACAAGTAAAATTCGGGTTTGGGGGTATTTGATGAGTGCTAAATAGTGCATATTTATACACCTTTTTATTGGCATTTTACTCATCTTTTGTGCTCAAGAATCGAGATATTATCCCGATTCTCAGTGTTTTCTTTGTTTTCAAGAATAAATATTTGTATTAATTAATTTTGTATTTTTAGGTACTAAATAAAGTCCGGAAACGAGGAGCCAAAAGAGCGAAGAATCGGAGGCAAGTATCTATGGAGCAGAGAGCCAAAGCCGCGCGCACAATGCAACAGGTTGCAACCCAACAAGTAGCGACTCATCTACAAGAAATGGGCTTGAGCTAGACCCGGATCCGAGCCCGATTATCCTGAGCCGTTGAGATCGCATCTAGTTACATCCTACGGTCGCTCCCTCATGCGCATCGAAGTTTGCTGCTTCCGCTCAACATCGAATCACTCCAATACCGCTTACCTTTCTCACCAGTTGAGATTTCTCCGCCTAGATCCAACGCTCGGTGCGAGCTCCCATCGATCTTCGATGTACACCGCTCAACACCATAGCCCCTATATAAGCCCCTAAGCCTAACCCTAAACTCATTTTCTCTTCTCCTCTCCACCTGTCGCCCTCACCTCTGCAACTCCACCCTCCCCCCCGCCATCTCCACCTTGGCACAGCCTTCCTTTCTCTTCTTCACCCATACCGCCACCAACTCCATCATCTCCTCGACACTCCACCTTACCTCATCACTTTCTAGTCCTTTTGTAGCTTCTCTCCTAGGAGCTAAGAGAGAACTAGACGAGAGATAGGTTAGGGTTTTTATTGATACATCAAGGGAAGCTAGAGTAGCCGATCTACAGAGCCGATGTGACGAAGAGGGAGCAATTGGAGCGACATGGGTGAGAGAAGTTTCCATTTAATTTCTGTTTTTAAATGAAATTAGGGTTTGCTGTTTTGAGTGCTGTGTATGTATAAATAGAAGATGTAAGAGATGATAATAACCACGCCTGGGCTAGCCAGTGCTTCATTTTAGCTTTAATTTTGTATTCTGTTATTCTATGATGTTTTAATTTAAGTGCTAGGGTTTCACTGAAACCCTAATTCCCAATTATGTTTTGAACTGTGTTGAATGTTCTTGAGAGATTATTGTTTTAGATAGCTTTAAATTTTATCACCTCAACTCTTTTCTCTCACAGTGCATACCAAAGCCATGGATGCACTGTAGTTAGGTTAAGACTGAGTTGAGAGTGATTCAGCTCTTGCTTTTAATGTTAATACTAATTCCCCTGACTAGTTGTGCTAAATTAGACAACTAGTACTTAGGGTTAGTGCCTTAGCTGCTATTTAAGTTATCACTTGGAGAAACCCCTTAGATAAGTGGTGGGTTTGACACCCTGCCCTTATCTGTCACAGGGCAAGAAAGGCTCAACTCAGTTGAGCATAGAATAGGAGTTAGTGGTGGAATTGAGACCTTAGCATCCCCTGTCACTATTTTATACCTTAGTCTAGGTTCACTGTCACTCAATCTTAGCCGTTTCGGCAACCAAAATCCCTCTGTTGTTACATTACTATCACCTGAATTCAGTTAGCAAGCCTTGATCATATAAGAGCACACCCTTGTCTCTGTGGATCGACCCGTACTTGCCGCGTCTCCGATAGACGCCGTGCACTTGCGGTATAACCCGTAGGCCAATTTATTTACCCATCTTTCGGGCCTACCAATATGATCTTTGAGACACTCATCTGCGACCGTTGATGGAATTAGGGTTTTTGAAGAGGTGCGCAAGCATCACTCTTCAGCTTGGTCGAATCCAAGCTTGGGATACAATTTTGACAAGGCCGATCGTGCATGTGTGTAGACGACATGACGGTGTGGCGCCCATATCTCATTGTCTCGTGAAAGTGTGATCTCAGGCCACTCAATTTGTCCTATGAAGTTGAGTGGTCGAGATCAATTTGCAACAGAAATTTGGTGCCGCAAAAGCCGCGCATCATATCAATTTTGGGCGCGCGTTCCAAGACGACCAAGCTTGGTCGGTCTTGCCGATCAGCCCGGCTTTCATACGGTGGGATGTTGTATATACACACTTCATCGTCCCATAGAAACGTGATCTAAGCCACTCAATTTGTCCAGTAAAACTTGAGCGGTCGAGATCGGTTGTGGTTGGGAAGTGTGACCACGCCTAGCTTGGGCGCGCGAATCAAGGTATACAACCAAGTTTGGTCTTGGCCGATCGGGTGTGGAGATAGGTGGGTCCGCAATGATCATGTTGATACTAACCGGACTGCTTAGTCTATTCCTGGACCCTTCATCCGAAGCAGGAGAAAATGGACGCTCGTGATCGCGACACAAACCCTAATCAGGTTTTACCGGCCGTGTGTCATACCCAGTTTGGGGCGCACGAATCAACACGACCAACTATAGTTGGTCCTGACCGATCAGTCAAGTATGTAAGCGGGCCCACAGTGTTTGTGTTGACATCCTCTGGGCCCTTTGAATCTACATATACACCCTCCATCTATGTCTGCGAAGATGGATGGTTGAGACTGTTTTGCGATACATGTAATGTGCCGCAAACCCTAATTTAGGGTTTTTCGTCCATACTGCTTTGGCTTGGACGGTTTGGAAAGCTATGCCACCCCTTGGGGAGGCCAACCATACGTGGCCCGCGTTGGGTCGGTGGTGCATATTCCAATACCTGCTTGGGGTCATGGATTCAATATAAGCCATCCAATCATCTTTGGTGAAGTTGGATGGTCGTGATCGTTTCTGAGACTGATATGGTCAGTTCAGGTTCAAATATGCTCAATCGGGCTAGTATAACACACCGAGAGTTGTAGCCTGTATGGGTATTTCGTACATGCTTCATTATTAATGCTTGGAGATTCGTGTTGCTCTGCTGAGAACAACACTCGGTCGTTATGCCGCACCGGTAATGAGTACAAGAGATACAAGGCTGGTCATGCATTAATTAATAATGCTGTAAATTCACAGGGTATATGGGATTGTTGCTACATGCTCCAACCTGGATAAATTTTGTGTATTTAATTCACAGAATACTGGGATTGTTGCTACATGCTCTATTCTAGGTGAATTAGTAAAGTGAAAAAGTATTCATCACTTATTAATGGCTTTATCTTTTGCAAGATGTTAGCCCATAATTTTGGCCTTTACAAATTTAGCCTAAAATGAAAATCCAACATCAACATTAAGTCCCCCTCGCCTAGCACATAATGGTTACGCTATTGTGGGGTAGGCATAAGATGGTGACAAGTTTGTATACGAAATGACCAAGCTAAGGTGAATATACATTTACCGCATAGGTCGACATCGTCGTGTTGTCCTTAACTGGTCGGTCCTGATTAGGATGGTGGAAGGAGCAGGACTTGATCTGGCGAGTCGCTTTGGTTCCCTCCGCACTATCTGGACAGAGCTTGGCCCATTTCTTGGACTAAGTGCACTCCCCTTCGTTACACGGCAGCTTTCCTCAGATATATCCGATAAGCATCATTGATCGTTATCTTGAATCGGTAGCTTTTATAGGTGGCAAGTATAGACTCCTTTTCTCCTGGGATTCTGTTGACTTGCTAGATTATAAATAAAAATTCTAAGGATTCTTCTTATCACATAGTCGTTCCTTTTGTATCTCATGTATTGCTCCGTACTCATCCGATTCGATCGATGATAATGATACATACATTTTTGTGTGCTCATAACTTCTTCTCCTTTGCAGGCTTATCATGGAAGCAGAGGGCGATGATCATTCTCCGTAACTTCCCGGAAAAAGTTTCAAGTTGACAAACCCAAAACTAATGCGCACGAAGAGGTAATGGCTAAAATTGACCTCCCACTTCGTGAAGCCTGGCCGTGCCATACAAGGGATGTCCATTCTGCACCCGCGTATTGCCGGGGACGCATATGTGCCCTTTCACCGCGATCGACATGGAAGAACGGTGGAGGCATGAGGAAGCGTTGCGAGCACCGGAAGCGCAAGGGCATAAAGATTTGCAGCGCGGTTAAAGAGGCGGAGAGTGGAGCATAAACGGCCTCCGGATGAAGATAGGCGTGATTATCCAATCCAGGACGGTGTGATAATCCTTGATTCTGACATAGACGGACCTGAGTGTTCGAAGGCAATCAGCGCAAACCCTAATGTTGCTAAGGGCTTTGAGGAAGACTTGGAAGTTGTTCTTGCCGATGATGTTAGGACGGAGAGCGTTGGCCGCGAAACATCCGAAAGCGGAAGCTGAGGCTCTGAAGGGAGAAGCGGTAGCAGGTGATGGCGTTGAAGCAGGACCCAGCAGTGGTGCAGGCGCGGTCATTCTTCTTGACGGCTAAACCTCTTTGCTTCTTTTTCTCTTTTCAAGTGTATTCCCGTAATTTTTTGAGCATCTTTCTTGTACTCAGTGGCGGGCGAGTTTAAGATATTTTCTTCTGTTTGCTTACCATTGAATAAAGGTTTATAACCCCTCGTTAAGATTGCATCTCGTATGTGCTCTCCGACGTGAGATCTCCTTGGTCTTGTTTGGGGCGTATGGCTCAAATCATTTTCCTCTTTGTGCACACATTCTATTTCCTTCTTCCCATAAGATGTTTGCTTAGGGTTTCCTTCCTTGCTCTAGTGGGTTGATTTAGGCTGACTCAGGACTTTGTGTTTTTAGGGGTAGAGAGGTTCTCAGATGGAAATAACGCTTCAATTAAATTGAAAATTGAAACCCTAACTATGAATGCAAGTATTGCAATCATTTTCTCGAGGAATTACAAATATGACATGAAATTGTAAAAGGGAACATCTTTGGAGGAAATAGCACAGGTTTTAAAGCGTGGAGGACGCCGGAAAGTGGTAGCACAACGTCTTAAGTTCGGTAGGGTTTGAGCCATTGTGAGTGAATTGTTATGCCTTCTAGTTTATCAGCGTTGATGAGCTTGCAGTAGCCGCCTAGGATAACATCTGCTACCAGGTACGGTTCATCTTCTCTTTCGGTGGGTGAGTCGGGTGGAGTGGTCATTTTCACCGTCATGCTCCCAACCTTGAATGCAGTCGTTTTGTTACTGCATCTCCAATTCCAAATGAGTTTGGGCGTGCGGATACATGGACCTTGGCCTTATCGTCTTTGACCAAGACATCCTCTACGCTCTTGATAAAACGTTTGAAAGGGCCGGCTTCCTATTCACATCTCTTAGCCGGGGTTGGTTTGTTGGTTGGAGCCAGTCCCCAGGACTTATCAGAGTGAGGAGTGATTGGTTCCAAGAAGGGTTGCGTGATGAGACTTACTTGAGCTCGGAACCTCTTAATGTATGTCAATGGGCTCTCTCCAGAAGTTGTGTCACATTGGCAAGTTGCAGGTGGGGCAACGGACAGTCTTCAGGTCCAAACGGCTTGTTGGAGATCCTTTCAGGTGTCGTAGATGGTAGAGGGCAAACTCCCAGTGTTGTCTTGTTGTCGTGTACCCAAGAGCGTCCTAGGATCATGTCGTAATTCAGATGCTCTCTGACTATGTAGAACTTTGCTTGTGTCAAGGCATCGCCCAATTTTACTTCAAAATCGATGTATCCATATGCATCTCTCGAGTTCTCCTTCCGGAGTCTTAATCACAATTGGGTTGCGAGTAGCCTCCTGTTTTGAAATCTTTGTTGCTTTTAAGGTCCGGGAGAGTGATGATGTTGAACTCGAGGCCGTATCGATCAATGTGTTATCGAACTCGATATCCTTCAAATGGGCAACGGTTAAGAGTCCCCAATTTCCCTTTGCTTGCATCTTCCAAAGAAGGACTGAGGTTTCAGACCGCTTCCTCTTCCGGATACAAGCATTTGCCCGAGACAACACGGTTGAGGGCTGCAAATATGTCCGAGACGTTGTGCTTTGGAGAAGTACAAGATCTCGCATAAATGTTCCATCATAGATTGTACAGATCTTGCGAACGGAATCCCCGTAAATCATGCGGTTCCGATAGAAGAGGGTCTCTACGAACACCTTCGTTTCCAAGCTGGAGTTCTCCGTTTCTATCTTTTCTATGAAGATTTGTTTCAACCTGTTGCGCCTCTTTGGTTGGATGGTGAATGAACCTATGATAGCGACAGTACTTAGGATCCGCCATATCTTTCTCAATTGGTGGACGTCTGATAGGAGGCAGCTTGATGGCATCGTCTTGAATCCACGCCTCCAAGAGTTCCACTACTTCATTCATGGGGAACGGGAAACCTGTATCTTCGGTGTCTTGTACAGGAGTCTTGCCCGCTCCCTTTTGAGAAGAAGTCATGTGTGCTGGAGCCGCACGCTTGGGTTGTTGTTCGGTTGTTGAAGCTTTCCTTTTTCCTCCTTCTCCAACCACGCTCACGTAAGGACCAAAGTATTGTATTGTTTGTTTGTGAGACGCCCCGTTCCTCGACTCTCACGCGGATCTTCATTTTGAACAACCTAGTTCTTTCTAGCAATGTCGAGGCGGTTGTGGCCGAACGTTTGCCTTCATGGAGTTCGGAGAACGTCTAAAACCCAAATTCTCTAGTAAAGCGCGATATATGGGTATCATCCCGTTGATGCACAACTCTACCAGGACGTTCGAGGATGTTCGGATCATGACAATCTAGTGCTTGAGTTCGAACCTTTATAACGAAGTCGTTCGGATGCTCGTTATTCACCGAGAGACTCTCCCTAGATCTGAAAAGGTAATCTCTCTCAAATACGAAGAAATACTTCCTGTAGAAAGCACCGACCATCTCCCCCCCAATTGGATATGCTGTCAGGTGTGATGTTGTTATACTAGGTGTACGCCCTTCCCGTAAGTGATTTCGAGAACTCTTTCAGGCGGAGAACATGATTGTACTCATGCTCCCCCAAGGATTCCAAAAATCGAGAAACGTGTTCACGAGCGTTACCAGTACCATCGTAGAGGGAGAACTGAGGAGAGGTGTATCCTCTTGGAAGAGGGATTCGTTGCATATCTTGAGGGTACGGCGGTTGATGTTGGTGTGCATCCATCAGATTTCCTTTGCCTCGGTTTTGGAGAAGTCGTTCCAGGTCCCCACGTGTGATGAAGTTGGATGGCTGGTCCCTCTCTCTTGGGAGTTCAGGAGCAACAAAAGCTTCTTCACTCATGTGGGTCCGAGTGGAAATGCCTGCTACGGGTGTATTGAAGGCATCCCTTGCTGGCTCCAAGGGTTTCCGTGAATCTTGTGGTAATCGTTCGGTTAAAGTTTTAAGGAAAGTGAGTACCTCTTTCTCGAGTTGCGCCATATCCGTTTGAGTCTTAGCAAGAATCTCCTGCTTCTCCATCAAGTCCGCAATGGTAATGGGCGGTGTTCCTCCTCTCGTCCCTCCGGATCCTCGTCCTGATGAAGGAGTGAAAGTTGTTGCTCCACGAGAGGCGTTACACTTGAGGAGATGCCGGGATTCGCGGCTGCTCTGGCTCTGGTGATAGGAGGCGTTACGCCTACTGGAATGTCTCCTGCTCCGCTAGCGTTGGGGATAGAAGTGACGGCTCCACGAGATGTATTGACTAAGGTAGCTCCACTGACAGGTACATCGACACCGGGAGTGTTATCCGTACTAGCTCCATTAGGATTGATTGCTGATCCAGACCTGAGTTCTACCATCTTGAAATGAATTATTGATTGAATTGGTTCTAAGATCTACCCTTTTTGAAATTGATGAAATTGAATCGGATTTCGAAGAATTTGACTTTACAACCGAGAGATTAACCTCCCACCGTGGTCGCCAATTGTTTATGGGTGAAAACTATTTCTGCCGGTTTTGGTAATTTGGGGTGTGTGGATGAGAAATGAGTCTAAACCTTAAACAAATGCACTTTGCTGCACGGGAGTGCTTGTAGATTCGAGAAATCAATCAGTGCAAATCCGGCCTAAACCAAGAAATGGCCATTCCGACTTGTTTCGGTCACAAATTGAAGGAGATGGGGTTGATCTTAGGGAGGGAAGCGAAGAAGGTGTTGAGATTGTGAAGGTGTTGGCTATGTAAGACTTGTATCGTAAAGAGCGAACTGGCTTGCGGGATGTAAGCTATCGGTTCCGGTGTTTGAATACGATGGTATCAACACTTGCCTTTTGTTGTCCTGGACTTGTTCTCGTTTTGGAAATAGGGAGGAGAACCTATTTATACAAGTCATTTGAGACTTATTCACGTCTCTCGTGGGAAGTGGAGGAAGTGGAGTGATGGAGTAGTGGATTTGTGTGTTAGTGTTACACGACCCGCCCTTGCCCACTTCTCCCGTCATCTCTAACCGTCCATGACTTCCCGACACGTTCTTGTGATGGCGCGTTGCACGCCGCACGCCGTAAACCGCCGAGACCAATACCCAAAGATATGTATCCCCCAGTTTGTGACATGATTGATGTCTCGAGTGTGTGGATCGTGGGACCCACAAAGTAGCATGTAATGCTCGATTAAATAACTAAGTTATTTAGGAAGTCGATACACAGAAATACCATGTGTATTCTATGCATGTATCTTGCATCATGGTGTGGTAAAGTGACGGTGGTGATCACCATGACGCCTCACTGACCAATCAACTCCATGACCGGGGGTTGTATAACCAAGCGGTGAAGTTGGACGGACGAGATGATATTTGAGACACTCATCTCGCGACCGTTGATGGAATTAGGGTTTTTAAAGAGGTGCGCAAGCATCACTCTTCAGCTTGGTCGAATCCAAACTTGGGATACAATTTTGACAGGGCCGATCGTGCATGTGTGTAGAGGACATGACGGTGTAGGCACCTATATCTCATTGTCTCGTGAAAGTGTGATCTGGGCCACTCAATTTGTCCGGCGAAGTTGAGTGGTCGAGATCAATTTGCAACTGAAATTTGGTGCCGCAAAAGCCGCGCATCATGTCAATTTTGGGCGCGCGTTCCAAGACGACCAAGCTTGGTCGGTCTTGGCCGATCAGCCCGCGTGCATACGGTGGGATGGTGTATATACTGTACTTCATCGTCCCATAGAAACGTGATCTAAGCCACTCAATTTGTCCGGTAAACTTGAGCGGTTGAGACTCGGTTGTGGTTGGGAAGTGTGACCACGCCTAGATTGGGCGCGCGAAACAAGGTATACAACCAAGTTTGGTCTTGCCGATCGGGTGTGGAGATAGGTGGGCCCAAGTGATCATGTTGATACTAACCGGACCTGCTTAGTCTATTCCTGGACCTTCATCCGAGAAGGAGAAAAGGGACGCTCGTAATCGCGATACAAACCCTAATCGGGTTTCTTTCTGGTCATGTGTCATACCCAGTTTGTGGTGCACTAATCAACACGACTAACTATAGTTGGTCCTGACCGATCAGTCAGGTATGTAGGCGGGCCCACGGTGTTTGTGTTGACATGCTCTGGGCCCTTTGAATCTACATCTACACCATCCATCTATGCTCGCAAGATGGATGGTTGAGACTGCTTTTGCGATACATGTAATGTGCCGCAAACCCTAATTTAGGGTTTTTCGTCCATACTGCTTTAGCTTGGACCCGGTTTGGAAAGCTATGTCACTCCTTGGGGAGGCCGACCATGCGGGGCCCGCATTGGGCCGGTGGTGCATATTCCAATACCTCCGCTGGGGTTATGGATTAAATCTAAGCCATCCAATCATCTTTGGTGAAGTTGGATGGTCGTGATCGTTTCGAGACCGATATGGTCGGATTCAGGTTTAAATATGCTCAATCGGTCTAGTATAACACACCGAGAGTTGTAGCTTGTATGGGTATTTCGTACATGCTTCATTATTAATGCTTGGAGATTCGGGTTGCTCTGCTGAGAACAACACTCATTCGTCATGCCGCACCTGTAATGAGTACGAGGAGATACAAGGTCGGTCATGCATTAATTAATAATGTTGTAAATTCACAGGGTATATGGGATTGTTGCTACATGCTCCAACCTGGATGAATTTTGTTTATTTAATTCACAGAATACTGGGATTGTTGCTACATGCTCTATTCTAGGTGAATTAGTAAAGTGAAAAAGTATTCATCACTTATTAATGGCTTTATCTTTTGCAAGATGTTAGCCCATAATTTTGGCCTTTACAAATTTAGCCTAAAATGAAAATCCACCATCAACACTAAGCCTTCATTTTTTAACACTTTTTATTTCAGTTTTGTTTGTAGTTCCTTCTTAGCTCATCAATAATCTCTCTGAAATTAGCTGATAGTCTCTTGGTTATTCATTGAAGTTCATAGTCTTTTGGTTATTCGTTAGTGGATTTAAACCCCTGTTCTAGTAGCAGTATGAAACTTCTCTCTTGGAACGTCCAAGGCATTGGACCTCCAATTACTCAGGACCACTTCAACCACCTCAATCATTTTTATAAGCCAGACATAATCTTACTTGCCGAGACAAAAGCGCCGTTGTCTCGAATGGAACTTTTCCTGAAAAAATCCCAATTTGCTGATTGGTTTATAGTACCTTCCGTGGGAATTGCAAAAGGGCTGGCGATTGCGTGGCACAACAACATAGAAATGCATCTAATATCATCAAACCTCAACGTGTGCCATTTTGAAACAAAAATTGGAGTAATTGAGGTGCTAATCACTTGTGTTTATGGTGCAGTTGATCCGGAAGCTAAATTTGAACAATGGTCATATATAGCTAACATTGCTCAACAGGTCAACAAACCTTGGTTACTAATAGGCGACTTAAATGTTATTCTAGATCCAGATGAAAAACAAGGTGGAAATAAAACTAGTTGAAGTAGCAAATCTTTCATACTTCGGACAATATATTCTTTGGGGCTTCAATATGTGGGGTACGAAGGAGCGCCATTCACATGGTCTAATAATAGAGAAGGTGATGCCAATATATGTGAAAGAATCGACAATGCTTTAACATCCTTTCAATGGACGCATAATTTTCCAGACACAAAGGTGAGTCATCTCCCTAGAGTTGGTTCTGATCATACGCCGCTCCTTCTTGATTTAAATCCATAAAAACAAAAATTTCAAAAGTCATTTAGATGCATTAGATCTTGGCTGTCTCATCCTACCTTAGCTTCGATGGTTGCCAACTCTTGGAATTATCACTCCAGCACTACCTAGGACAGGAACATCTATTCGAAGCTTAAACTATTATCCTCGGATTTGTATCAATGGAATTCGAGATGTTTTTGGAAACATCCATAAAAATATAAAATCTCTGAATAATAGGATTGAAAGCCTACATAGGTCCTGGAAATTTCCGCTAGATAATCTAGATAAAATTAGAAAACTTCAAGCGGATCTAGGGAAATGGTACAAAATCAAAAACGATTATTACCATCAACTTTTTAGGGATAAGTTTTTCAAAGAATATGATTAGAATACATAATATTTCCATGCCTCCGCCTCAAATAGAAAAAGAATCAATGCGATAAATTCTCTTAGAGAACCTTCTGGAATTTGGCTTTCAGAGAGGGATCAAATCAACTCCCTGCTTTGCTAAACATTTCCAACAAATAGGCTCATCCCAAAACAACAACTTTGATTTTGATCTATCTACTATCATAAATAGTTCAAGAAAATGCCGCATTGACAAGAATTCCCACTAAAGAAGAAATCGGCTCACCATCTCTAATATGAATCAATGGGGAGCCCCGGAGGCTGAGATGGGTTTCAATTTCGTTTTTTAAAGCCAACTGGGACACTTTGGGAAATGATATAATCGACACTTTTCCCGGGAGTTTTTTCGTTCGGCCATCCTCGACAAAGATCTTAATCATTCTTTCATAACACTCGTCCCAAAAATTTCCACACCCCAAACACCGGAGATTTGGACCTATTAGCCTGAGTAATACCATTTATAAAATCATCTCAAAGATATTAGCTAATAGACTAAAACCCATCCTCGGTAAATTAATCTCTCCTAATCAATCGGCCTTTCTCCCTGGTCGACAAATCACAGATAACATCATAATTGCTCACGAACTTATCCATTCGATGAAGACATCCAAGAAAAAAAGGGTTTTACGCACTAAAGCTATACATATCAAAAGCTTTTGATAGGGTTGAATGGAACTTTGTTGAGAGAATCCTCTTAGCATTTGGCTTCTCGGAATTCTCGACTAAACTCGTTTTGCAATGTATTTCAACAACTTCCTTTTCAATCATTCTAAATGGTTCCCCGGGACCATCTTTCAACACTTCTAGGGGGTTAAGACAAGGTGACCCTTTATCACCGTATCTTTTCCTAATATGCATGGAAATTCTTTCTAGACTCCTCGAAAAGGCAATTGAAGACAAGAGAATATCTGGTTTCCGAATAAACAAAGATGCTCCAAATATCTCACACCTCTTTTTTGCGGACGACTACTTTTTATTTACAAAAGCGGACCTGGGGGAAGCAAAAAGCCTTTTAGAGATATTACATTTATTTGGGAACATCACGAGCCAAATGGTGAACCTTCAAAAATCAAGTGTCTATTTCAAATTTCAAAAATACATCCAAGACATGGAAAGATTATAGCAAAAATTTTAAAGGTCCCGCTGATGACGAAAAAATGATACATATCTCGGGTACACCGCTCTTTTTCGACAAAAACCGAAAATCCAACTTTGAGCCTGCGCTACAACGTTAATACTCTACATTACAAGGTTGGAAATCAAAGCTTGTTATCTCAAGCGGGGAGGACTGTTTTGATAAAATCTATTCTTCAATCCTACCCAACATACCAAATGCAAGTCCTAGCTCACTAAAGGAAACTCTTGATCAGCTCGACCGCATTCGGGAGAAACTTCTAGTGGAAAAAAGATGGGAAAAGAGACAAGGAGGATTTATAAGGGCTTGGAAGAGTATATGTTAACCCATTTATCAAGGTGGTCTAGGAATCAAAAATCCCCATCAATTTAACCTAACCCTTCTCACTAAACTTGCCAGTAGACTGGTAACATAACAAGACCAATTATGGGTCAAACTCTTAAAAGCAAAATATTTCCCAAAATCCCATCCTTTAGAAAAATCCAGAACTTCGAATCTATCGTGGATTTGGACCAGCATAAAAAAAAAAGATTAGAGTTAATAAAAGGTAACTTTATTTGGCAAGTCAAAAATGGAGCCTCGGTGAAAATTTGGGAAGATAGATGGATTCCTAACGCGGATATAATCCAAAAAATCCTTAACAATCAAGAACATGCACCAACAAGAGTTCAAGAGCTAATAACGGATCAAAATAGATGGGATCAAGAAAAGCTAAACCAATTTTTCTACCATGAGCAAGACATTATTATATGGAGACACCATCGCTCAGGAAAATTCTCGGCAAAAAACGTCTATACTTTTCTATCCAAACAGGATCTTGACAATAATGATAACCTAGATTTTCCATGGAACAAGATCTGGAGAATTCAAGCCATCCCAACATTAGACTTTTCATCCGGAAATTAGCACAAAAAGTTCTACCAACATCGGCTAGACTAGGGGCTCACAAAGACGGAAATCGATCCGATTTTCCAACTATGTAACAATCAAGCGCAAGAGACGGAAGCTCATCTATTCTCAGTGTCCATTTGCAACAGACGTCTGGTTGGTCTTTCCCTACAAAACATAGTCTCTAGAAACTCTTCCAGCCCCGTTATTGATTGGATTAGATGGTGTATTACGGAAGATAATTTGAGTCATATTCAAGTAAAAATATCCACCACAACTTGGTTACTTTGGAAATACGGATGTTCGGTAGTTTTTGAGAAATCCACCAAAACCCAGTCATCTTAATAAGACAAATCAATAGTTTCTTAAATTCCTCCCCGTCAAATACCCTTCAAAGCAATAAGATGAATCAAAAGAAAATATCAACCAAAAATTCTTGGTCCAACCTAAATTAAGATTGGATAATCTTCATTGATGCTTCTTAAAAGACAGAAGATTCTTCGATAGGATACGCCTTCATCCTATATTCTACCGATGAGGAGACTTTCATGCATCTTTCTCGCTGGTTCGACCGAGTCAAATCGGTCAACTAACAGTCAACGTCTAACGTCAAGGTTAAAGTCTTGGTCAAGTGGTCGACCGAGTCAAATCGGTCAAGGTCCACCGATTCAAGTCTAGTATGGTCTAGTTAATGAGTCAACTCACTCCGGATAAATGATCGTCCGTAAAACAAATTTCTGGACGTGGCATCGACCGGACATAAAGGTTCAAGGCCAAGCCTTTGCATAGGCTAAGTACACTAATGTGCCAACACAAGGCTAGATGCACAATCAAAACACAAATGCAAACACACAATCTCTATCAACCTATTTGCCGGCTTGAATCAAAATCCAACCATTACAATCTGCTCTAAAACATAACTTCTTCACATTCAATTAAACTTCCACCATATCCTCTTAGCATCAATAACAACAACATCTCACAATATCTCAAATTCTCTTCATTATCAGTTAAGCACAATCTTTATCAATTCCACAAACTCAACTAAAACAAGATATCCATTCTAACTTCGGTTGATGTGTCCTAGCTGCAACCATCCAAGCATAGTTCACTTTACAACCCCATATGTACTCTATTCTATGTCTTGTAAACATCACCCGCAACTCCAAACACCAAGTACCAAACTCTTGTTCAATTCTACAAACCGTAACAGATCCCTGGGACCAACATCAATACTAATTCTCGACTCCAACTTTAATTCCAGATTAACTATTTCATCTCAAACTACACCATACTATTGTGCCTCGACTAACACCGCCAATTCAACTCATCCCTGCAGTTTTATTAGCACAACCATTCTACATTCCATTTTCATTCTGCAGGTTGCACTTCAACTAACACTACCGATACCTCTCCAAAGATTCTTCCCTGTCAAACATTCATCTAGTACCACATCCACTAAACTCTGAGATTCATAAGCATCACCAGTTCAACAACAGACCACCAACTTCATCGGCATTTACTCCCATTATCTGTTGTACCAAACTCAATTGCTCGGCTACAGTAGACTCAACCTCGGTACAACACCTTCACTTGTAACTCAACTTGTAACTCTAATTCCATTCACTTGAGCTCCACCAACAGTTGAGCAAAATCAATATTATTTCAACTCGCATACAATCCTTACTTCATGTCTTCACCAACCCTTCGTGTCACAACATCAACAAATTTCATCATATTCTTCACCAAGTTTGAGTATCATCATCAACCAATTCATGAATCTCCTTCATCTGAAATTTCCCAAATATTGAAATCTCTTCAAATCCCTAATATAATATTCCTTGAATGCGACACCCTAATTCAATAACTTTGAATTCAAACACCACCATTCAAATCATCTCCTTTATATGAAATTACTCAACTCGCAACCCTAATTACACAACCCCCTTCACCCGATTCCTAAAGAAACTTAAATTAAACCTAATACATCTAATTATACTTCAATTAAGAGCAAACCCATCATAAATAATTCGATTAATCAATCAAATCAAACAATAGACCCTCGAATTAATAAAACCCTAATTTACATTTTCTATGTTGTTTCTTCCCGTGATCGAACAACTTGACCATCCTCATCATCTCAATTAATTAGAATAATTAAGGTCTACAAGAATTCTCATACAAAGAAGCTCAAATCTCTGAGATCGAATCAACAGAGAGGAGAAGAAGAGAAACAGAGAAGAAGAAGAAAGAAGAAGAAGAAAGAAGAAGAAGAAAGAGAAATGAATTATCTTTGAAATGTGTAGGTGATAAGGACACTGATAATTACGAGGCACCCAGATAATGATACGGGCAGCCAAACGGTTATAAAGAAAATGACAATCTTACCCTTCGTACCCATCCGAAACTCTCTTCTTCGTCGTAGGGCTGGCAATGGATAGCCCGAAATCCGAGATCCGTTTCCGAAAATCCGACATCCTATAGGATTTAATCCGACATATCGAGATATCGAATCGGATATTCTATCGGATTTTACCTCTTAACGATATCGAAATCGAAATAGGCTTGCTTAGTTAGGTTGATATCCGACATCCGATAGCCAAGGGGTGTACTTGTAATTCCTTACCCCTTGGTATTATCTGTCGGGAGAAGACCTCATCTAACCATTCAACCAAAGTCTGTTTAGTACTCATTTTTTCTCATTCTCTAGCAAAAACTCAACACAACCTCGAAAAGAGATCGTTTATTTGTGATTTGATCGAGAGAGAGGGACTGATTGATCGATTTGATCGTGATTTGAACGAGAATATTGATGATTAGATACTCTCACTCAAGAAGTAAGTCATTAATCATGAATCTAATCGATTGTTTGGAAGTTAGTTCTTTTTTCCCCAAATCGATTGCGTTTTTGCATGTTTGAGTGTTTGAATATTTCAGTATTTAACTATTAGAAGCAATCATGTTCTTCTTTTAGCTTTTTCATTACAACTCAATTCAGATAAAATTATGGTTTTCGATTTTGATTTTGATTATTGGGTTTACGATTTGGAATTGTTAGGGGGTTTATATGAAATCTCATGCTTTACTGATTGGAGTGGTGGTGAGTGTTGGGTAGATTTTATCATGTTTATGATGTTCAACTACTGTGACTATCACAAAGTATGTAAATTGGTTTGGGTGAAAACCTCATTGTTATGCAATCTTTGAATCCGTAAGTGGTGGAGGTGAAGCTCATTAGTTGTTTCCCCAAATAGAAGAAGAAGAAGAAGAATTTTTTCCTTAGATTTACTTTAGGTTGATTTCCAATCTAATAAGCCCTCAAAAAACTTAAGATTTTGGTTATCTTTTAGATGATTGATTGTTGAAAACTAATTACGTTAGTTTGATTATTAAGAATTGATCTTTGAAAAACCAATTAGGTAAAAAAAGTAATTTATGCAATTCGGTTTTGGTAAATTTGGTAGGTAAGAATATTCGGATGCCATCGACATGGGATACGAACAATTGGTGTTAATAAATCATACAAAGCTCTATCTTTTGCCGTATGGCTTCCATCCACAATGTAGAAGATAGTGGACGGTGGACCTATACTTTAAGGCCATACATAGTAGTTTCAAACTTGACCATTATCCATGTATAGGTGCTATAGACTAATTGATTTCCGACTAACTCTTTTGGCGCATAATTTGTGGTGTACTCCTCCAATACTATATTGACTTCCTCCCGTGAAGTCATCTATACAATTCAACCTTAAATGCAAGTTGCGGGTATAAAATATGTATTATATGCACTTAAGTTGTGGGTAACCCATCAAAATCTCATTGTATTGCCAATAAAATAATCTTGTAGAGTTTGTTAGCATATTAATAATGAAATTCACCCCACAATCATCTTGAACAATATTATCTTTAGTGGTTATTTGATCTTATGTATTTGAAGTCACCTGAAATTCTCATCCACTTCAGTATTACCTTGTATTTCTGCCATTGATATATCAAACCAGATAAGGTATTTAGTGTTTTGATTAGTAAAACCCGAGATAAGTCCCCTTTGAAATACAACATTGTTTGAAACTCATCTTGTTGAAAAATATTAGTATCAGTTTTGGTGGAAAGGTGATTTGTAATCGTACTTGTGTGAAGAATCAGAAATTTTGATTAGAATCAATGGTTTTGTTTGATCAAGTTGGGGTTCTTCTTTTTTGTTTGACCAAGTTAGATTTCATATTGTGTTAGCTCCATGCTTAGTTTAGTTGCCTCTTCTTTTTCTTTTCTTGTTTTGATGTTGCCATCTCTTTTGTTGGTTATATGTGAATGAATCAAACAAGGATGTTACGACTTCTTGTTTCCTTTGCTTTTCATTAAGTCTAGATTTAATCCAAGCATTGCTATGCTTAAGTGATTGGCTGCCAGACTTCTTTGATGCAGGTATATCTTCTTTTCCTTTGCTTTTCTTTGATTAAATATATGCATATAGTAATCCAAATACTCATGCCAATACTCTTGTCCATTTACTTCTAATTAGATGATTGGATAATTCATACAAGAAAGTAGAAATCTATGTTAGATTTCTAATTAGTTATTCCTTGTTCATTTTTTTTTTCCTTAAATCCTTACACTCTACTAGTCCATTTATGTTGTGTGAGAAGTAAGAACAGGTGTGGGTGTTAGGAAATGTATCCTCAATACAAATATGAAATATTTTTGTTAAGTAGGGAGGGTGTAGGTCTCTGTGATGGATCCTTGTGCTTTGCAGCTCTGGAAATCTACTGTATAATACACATAAGTAGAGAACAAGATCCTCAAAATGTGACGGTACCCATAGTTTCTTTGCTTTAGCTTTGGCCTTTATGTGATTTAAAGAATAAGCCTTGGGATCTGCATCACTATTTCTATTGTTTGTGAATGCGAGATATGGAAGTCCTCGACCGAAGTTGATGCAACGTGCAACCAGGCAGCCAAGGAAGATCATCACTAGCAGTCTAGCCAGTTGACATTGTTGTTAAGTTCAGTGTCACAAGAAGATGGTTTTTTCTTTTTTGTTGTTGTGTACTTTAGTTTGCAGACTATTGGGTGTTTGTATTTTGTTTTTTCATGTGTGGTGTGACTGAGAAACTGAAAGTAGTAGTGTTTGTGTGAGTTTGTCTTTCAATTACACTGAACATTTTGAACACAAACTCTGTTAAATTTCAACATTTACCATCTGTTCCCAGAAACCGGATTTTATCGGATAAAAATCTGATATCCGATAGCTTAACCTTAACCTTATCGGATTGGAATTTTTGGGTTCCGCCGGATATTATTGGATATCGGATATCCGCTAACCCTTAACCTTAACCTTAACCTTATCGGTATGGCCAATATCCGGCGGATATTTATCCGTTGCCAGCCCTATTCGTCCTGAGTACGCATGACACGTTTCAGCAGTCCATCTCGCATAACTTTTCGAGATCTATCTAGCGGTACAGTAGTTTCGTCTCTAGATTATTGTTAGATTAATTTCTATTAATTAACGTTCGTGTTAAACTAATCGAGTAAATAACGGTTAATTCGTCTCTTGATTATCGCTAGATCAACTTTTGACCGGTCTAATAACGTTGACGAGCATGAGGGTCCTTACATTCTCCCCGCCTTATTCATTTCCGTCCTCGAAAATTGAACCGTCCTTCTGGTCTTCAAAAACTCCCCACCTTATAGAGAAATGCCATCTCGACTAAATGCAAGTACTGCTCATACTTACAAACGCGCGAATATCAACTCATTTTAAATGAGTTCAAAACAACAAGAAATGAAACACAAACCTACAGGGTTTTCTATAACCAAATCTATAGTTTGTAGCTCTAGGTTCAAAAGATAATTTTCTATTTCAATAGACTATTAGATCTAAGTATATTGGAGGATACTCTATCATAAAGTTTCTATATGTCTTTCAAGATCTATCAATATACTAATCTCACTATTTTTCCAAGTATTGGATTGTCTACATGTTCAAACTTTTTAGACTAACTGTTCTCTAATCTCCATTAGCTTTGCAAAGCATAAAATAATTGGTTTACCTTACAATTTTTACTTCACTAAATGTACACACAACCAAACAAACAAATCAATCAACCAAATAAATCTTTTATTTATTGATAGCTTTTAGTGATTAATAATTATCTCACAACCCAGCCCCAGTTCTAAGCTAATCTAGTTCACTAACGGGTACTGACTATTATCTATTGTTGCCCATGTAAGATCTAATAGTGAGCTCTGATACCAACCAACTGTGACGCCCCAACCTAATGACTTTTGCTTAGCTAATAGATTACAACCTAATTAAAGCATCAAACCTAGATTACCGATTTTAAGAATCATAATTACATAAAATGCTAATAACAAAACCCAAACTCTCTAATATTGCATAAATGACAAATCTCTCAAGTAATATGAATATATTAATGTGTTGTTTTATAGAAAAAGAATACATATATAAAAGTTGAATAAACATCTTCAGTTCGCTAAAACTTTAAGCTACGAAAACGGATATCTTCACATGCACCATTTCTTCGTGTAATCGAAAATCAAAGTGGGACGAGTGAGCACATCATCCCAAAGGGGTGCCCAATAGAAACATATAACTTTCAAGTAATCACTAATATGCTTCACAGTGCTAAAGAAGAAGTAATTTAAAACATTTCATCGTGCATAACATGTGTAAGAGTAATTTCCCCAAATACCTAGATATACTATTTCCTCATCGGGTCATTAACGACATAAATTAGGTTATAAAATAAAAATTAATAGTATTTCGCTTTACGTACTAGATAACTATTATATGCACTTCCCGTGCTATGTATTGCCTCATCTGGGCTATAAGACTTAGCAAGGAGCTGTGGGGAAATCACAGTCACTCCTCGCGGAGAACTCACACAAACACACATCAAATTATTCACTCAGCAATCAGCAAGCATCGTAATATAACATATGTAACACCCCGTAATTTTCTTAATACGATTTTGGCGCATAAAACCCACTCATAATTATTTTGTTCGGACTGTGATTTGAAACTTAATTTAAAGAGAATACATATTTAGTTTTAATTATATTTATGATTGCCAAAATAAAATAAAATAATCAAGATGATTTTTAATTATGGTGAATGTGTGCAATGTGGGTTGTGTATATATATATTTATGCATCTATATTTGCTAATTTTGGTGTCACTATCATATTATTATGTGTTTGGGTACATGTACTTTAATATTGGGGTGTGTTTATAAAATAGTATGTCCCTTATCAAGACTTGAATGGTAAATAATAATTATCTAGGGTTTTCTTTACCTGGCGTGATTGGGGTATACCCAAACTAATTGGGGTATACCCAATAAGACAAAACAGGGTCATTTTGAAGTAAAGCCAAGCCACCCCTTAACCTTGTATTTTCAAAATGGCTAATATGCCCTTGTTTAATTAACACTAAAAAATTGATTAGATTAATTAATTGAGTTTAAATTAAAATTTTGAAAATGAAAATCCAGTAGGTTAAACCTTTAATCCATCTTATGAGTTCGATGTCGATCAAAAAATTTGGTTTTCAAAAATGTCAAAGGTCGGCAAGATATACATTTGAATAAGGTGCTCAGGCTATATATATTAGACATGGTCTTTGTTTGAATAAAATGCCGACCAATTTTAGGCGGCAAGATATTTAAAATGAAGAACATGCCGACTTTATTTTTTTGATACATAGGAGATGGATATTGAAAAATATTAGTCGGCAAGGTCTACAAAAAAAACCTCACGGCGGTTGAAAAACCTCGCCTAGGCGCGGTATAAGTCGGCAAGGTATTTAAATGAAGAACATGCCACTTTATTTTTTTTGACACACGGGAGAGGGCTATTGAAAAATATTAGTCGGCAAGGTCTACAAAAAAAACCCACGAAATTTGTTGAGAAAAACCCCCGCCGTACGGTATAAGTCGGCAAGGTCTTCAAATAATACCTATAAATTTGTAGAAAAAAATTTACGGTGGTCGTCATGGATGTTATGAAAATCGGCAAGGTATAGATATGGTATCTTGCCGACCACTGTAATTGCTAAATTTAGAGATGAAAAGTCGGCATGTTATTCAACCTTATACCCTGCCGACTATATTTTGGTCAGCATGTTATTCAACCTTATACCCTGTCGACTATATTTTGGTCGGCAAGGTCGACAAAAAATACTCTGCCGACTTTTGGTTCGTTTTGATTCTTCGTTTTTTTTTTTTTTGATTTCATATGTATAGTTAGAGTGCAAAAGAAAGATTTTGATTTTTTTTATATGTTTTGGCCGGCAAGGTTTTTTAGTATGGGCAATTTGGTCTTTTAACACCTTTTAGACACCCCTTAGCACACTCCTTTGGATGGGAACAAAATGGGTATACCCCAATTAATGCAGGCATACCCCAATCAAGCCAGGTTTCTTTACCAAAAATGTGTGGAAAAAAAAAAAAAGAGGCGTCACTTTCATTTTCTCCAACTTTTCTTCTCTTTTGTCTCCTAACACAAAAACCCAAAGCACTTTTACCCATCCCTTTCATCTCTCTTTCCTTCTACCTTTTTTCACTTTAGTCTTTACCTCTTTTTAAATAATAAAAAGAAAATAAAAAGTGAAAGAAAACCTAAGCTATTAGTCCTTCTTGTTCTTGGAAATTGTGCATGTCTTGTTTGGATTTGGGTTGATTCAAGAGTTTGGTATTTGCTAAAAAGGTAGAGGGTTTCTACCTAATATGAAAACTAAAACCTATTTTAGCATTAAAATCATATTGATTTATTTATCTTATTTTATTCTAATAATCATGATTTTTGTTTTAAATGTATTATGTTGGTTTTGTATGAATTGATTTATTTATGAAATTTTATATGTTCATTACTAGTTATTATTGGTTTATTTACTATTATAGATTTTTATTTTAACATTTGATGTAGGTAATTTTGTGTTTCTCTATTATTATAAAAGTATATTAATGCATGTTTATTGAGTAGTATTTTGTGAAAGTCACTTTGGTGCATTATAGTAGTGAATAGAAATGAGTTTAGATTTTCGAAAGTCGGTTTAATGCATTAGTGAATGGATTTTATTTCGATTAAGTTTTTGGAATTCTAAACATGGTTTGGTGCGTGTAGAATTAAATGCACTGATTTGAAATGAGTTATAGGAAAATACGTATATGTATCTTTGCTTGAAATGTCAGGCCTTTGTGCATCCCACCACTGGTGGCTACCCTGGGAAAACTGTTCGGGGAACAGTAACGGTTTGTTTACCGGAATAACTCTGACAATTAGATTAAGAATCCAGAATTTTAGATTGAAGATTTTGAGTAAGAAAATATGTCAGGCCTTTATGGCATCTGTAGTTGCAGGAAATCCTACACTACACCCCTCACTAGAATTCACACAACTAAGACATTTGAAGATGAACAACTATGATTTTTATTGATTAATTCTTTGAATGTTTACAAGATATAATGAAAAAGAGCTAAAGAAATTACAATCACCACAAACTTTCTCTCTCCTAATGACTTGCCTAACACTCGAAAAAAGATCCCTCACAACAGACTTGCTCGACTCTTTATATAGGGTAGTACACACAATGGATGACAGACTAAGTCATCCCTTTATTTTCGGGAATGACTTGCGAAATATCGCAAGTATACAAATATATAATCTCTCAACTCTTCTAAATCTCGCTAAGTCTTCACATCTTTCTCGTGTTTTAGCTGTCGTCATTCATTGCGTCATTCATATTATTCGTTTGCGACACTTTCGCAATGTCGTCGTTTATTGATCTCGCGAAGTATTGATGTCGCGATATTCTGATCCTACATCTTGCCTCTTCTCATGTCTTCTCTGCGAAGAAGATAATGTCATGAGAATTAGTATTTTAAAATGCCGCAACTTTTCATATTTATCTGTTACGATCCCGTACTTTTACACAGAATTTATTACACATGTTTCTTCTTCCACTCTTTTCTTGACACGTCTCTTTCAACCGTTTTTTCTTGGCCATTCACGTCCCCTCTCGCATTAAATGCATTTATCTTCTCGAGAATTCTTCTCTATATAGTTTTCTCACCCTCCTCTTCTTCTTTTTTACTTTCTCTCTGCAATTTTTTTCTTGAGTTCTCTTCCTCCATAATTTACGTTTACGTCTTCAGTAAATGTTCTTTTCTTCTTTCTCTTGATCTTCAATTCTCTAATCATTCCCATATTCCGAGAATGGCTCCACAGTCGTAGATACGAAACCCTTTGGGTGAGACTCAAAAGAATTTACAAGAGAAAGGTTTCACCTTGTCTACTATTCCCAATCAAGAATCTTCATCTATTCTTTCTGCAAAGTTGTTTCACGATCATCATTGTGATGATCTGAAAATCATAATCTCGCTAGGTCAACTCCTCGCAGTCTTCCCATTCCTCTCTACAATCCCGAACTGCCCTTGTTCTATGAAATTCTTGCTCATGAGAAATTCTCGAGTTATTTATCAATTAAGTGGTGATTGCATCCGTCTAATGCTTCGGTTCGCCAATCGTGGCGCTGGCGTAAGGGATCTCTATATCCCGATAACGTCGAGATCCTAAATTCGCAAACTTAGAGATAGCCGCTGAAAAGTACTCAGTAGAAAACTTTTTTGAAAACTATGAAGTGATAAATATGAAGAATGATAAATCTCGCTGGGGTGCTCAATTGAAAAGAAAAGAGAACGTTCAACGATAAGATACTCATGTTAGATATTGATTGGCACTACGGCAAGAACAATGTTCCTCGCTATTCTAAAGATGAGAAATGGTGTGTCTTTCCGCTATTTTTGAACGGACCTTACATTTCGAGTTCCGGTATACTCCCTGCGAATCTCGCAAATTATCATCCTTGGGCATTTAATTGGCCCGAAAGCAAAAGAGGTATACTTCCTAACTTTTACTTATTTTACAATCTTCATTTCCTCTTATGTCTAATCTCGCGAATTTTTCAGATCATCAAATTGAGAAGGAGCTACAAAAGAAATCCAAAGGCGAGTACTCTGGCGATACTTCGTTCAATCACGGATGAAGTAAGAAATATTTTTCCTTATTACTTTTAACAATATTGTTGCCTCTGTTTCTTATCTTCATTCGTTTTGCGAAGGTTGGCGTTGAAGAGAATGATATTTCTGAAGCTGCGAAGACTAAAGGCAAGAATAAAATCACTCTTCGCAAGGATAAACCTTCTGCTCCATCTTCTAAAAAACGGAAAATCCATTCCTCTTCTCACTCTAATTCCCAAACCAGCGAGAACTCTGATGAAGATAATGATGAGGTTGGCACTTCTTTTGCGAAGGAGAATCATTCAGCCGAATCTGCTATGGCGTAACTGTCTAGTGTTTTCTCTGATTCTATGCAAGGAATGGGAGATGATCGTTTTCTGCTACTTGCAAAGCTCTCGCAAATATCTGCGATGCCCACGCTAGCGGATAATGATTCTTTTCGTGGAGTTTCCAGGACAATGACTCCCAGTTTCTTAAATGCACTTAGTGCCTTGGTATGTTCATATTTCTTTATTTCTTTGTGATTTCGATTATAAACCTTATCTTAACAGTTTCTTTACTTTCCTTTATAGTCTCGGAGAGCTTCCTTTGTTGTTGCCTCGGATCTCGAGAAAAGGCGCAACAATCTTGAAAAGAAAAACCTTCAACTTAAGGAGAAGAACAAAGAATTAGAGGTTGAAGTTGCGACATCTCGCAAGAAGAATGAAAATGAGACTGCCGCTCTTCGCGATAGAATTCAACAGTTGGAAGCTGAGTCTTCTACCCAGAAGAATAAAATATCTACCCTTCAAAGTGCTAATCAAAGAACTTTATGGTATAAAACTCTTTTCTTTTCTTCGTTTCTACTTTGTCATTTATTTTTCTTTGCCGACTTATCATTTTCGCAGACATTTATAATCTTTAAACGAAGCCATCCTTCTCCATTCATTTCCCGCCTATGGATGATGATGCCCTTTCTCAAGCTCATCTCAACGAATCTTTAAGTAGTTCGTCAAACAAAATTAACTCTCTCTCATTAAATGAACTTGAACCAAATTTCTTCTCTTAGAAATTGAGCATAGATATAGTTTAGGTTTAGCCAACCGATTTAAACATCTATATCTTAGTTCCCACGAGAAAAATAATATTCTAAGGAAGAAAATTAGTAGCCTTTTAGATGACAAGGATCGCATTGCTAATCAAGGTGCACAGGCATTAGCGAAATTCCAAAAAACTCTTCTTGAAGTCCAAATTGAACGAGATGAATCTCTTCGCCAAAATGCCGTACTTAATGAGCGAGAAAATCAAATTCGTTCACTTCTTGTCATAAATAGTGATGATGAATTCGCTTGGGGCGCGAAAGTTCTAGATAATGCGAGAAATAACTTAGGTGTTAACGTCAGCCTTCATGCTTGAGCATACTTGCCTTGGTTAAAGATATGATTTACGACGAGAGAAGGTTGTTTATCTTGTTCTTCATTACTTTACCACCATTTTTTTGTGAAATTGCTATTAAGTTGCTGACTCATTGTCATTTGTTCGTAGAATCTGAGAAGAGATTTCAAACTAGAATCAAGGAACTTGAATCTGAGAAGGCATAACTTGCAAAAGACTTCTCTCTTCGCAATGACAAATATTCTAAGTCAAGAAGCAACTACAAACTACATCAGAGCGAATTTCAATAATGATGTTTATCGTTTCGCAATCAAACTATTACAACAGTTTGCGATGACCATAGTATTCCTCTTTCTTCATATCCTTGTCTTCTTGACCAAGTTCTGAAAATATGCCTTCCTTAGATGTCTCTGATAGTGATGCAAGCGAAGAAAAGGAGTCGATAAAGAATCGATGAAAAAGAAGAATGAACTGAGAGATAGCTCCATTTTCCATTTTCTCTTCTTGTGATACTTGTACATTTATCCTTCTAGCCTTTCATTTTTGTAATCTCTTACTGTAAATCTATCATATGAAAATAAATAACAAGTTTTTACTCTAATCATTCCCATACTTTCCTCTGTTATTTATTTTCACATGAGAGATTAAATCGATAACCTTTAAGTAATAATACTTCTTAGTTTCGCAACTACTGTTGCTAATTCTTCACAAATAAATGAAGAAATATAACCATTTTCACAAGTTTACTTGGTTACTCAATTTCTTGTGTGATCTTATCTTCATTTATGCTGAAATTCATCATTGCGACAAGATCGCAGGACGTCTTTACATTTTCATGTAATGACCCATTTATCTTGCCTTATCATTTCTCTTGTGTGGTCTTATTTTGCCTTCCTAGTTAAAGGTCCTATTTTGCCACCCCTCATTTTTGCGTCAATGTGACAGGCCTAAATATTCTTACAAACATAAAGTCCTATGACATTGCTGCTTCTTGCGACAAAATCGCAGGACGTCTTTACACTTTCATGTAACGACCCATTGATCTTGTCTTATCATTTCTTTAGTATTTTTGCCTCTGCAGGATATTTTTCTTGCGACAATATGACAGGCCTAAATGTTCTTGCGAACATAAAGCCCCATGACATTGCCGTCTTTGCGACGAAATTGCAGGACGTCTTTACATTTTCATGTAAAGACCCATTGATCTCGTCTTACCCTCGCGTTAGTATTATTGCCTCTTCAGGATCATCGCACAAATATGACAAGCCTAAATTTTCTTGCGAAAATAGAGCCTTATGACATTTGCGTCTTAAGACACTTATCGGCTCCCTAATGGAGGGTGCCGCCCTTATCATCTCCTGGTTGCCCCTTCAAGGAGGCGTACATCGACCATACAAGACTAGATCCTCCCATCCGGTCTTAACAACAACCATTGTTTTGCAGCCTCTTATCCCTTATACCTATAGGGCTTATGGTTACAAGACTGCACCCTAGGTGGAGTTTTCTTCGGGCCGAGTGCGGCATGTGCCAAGACTTGCCAAGAATGGCCGAGACACTTCAAATGCCCCGGGCACTCTTGGCTCAACCGTGTACCTCGGCGCCTTGGTCATACACCGACTCCTTGGAAGAGACCCTCGGTCGTCCAACCAGGGTATAACCTTATATATATAGTTGGAAATCCAAGGTATCTCCCCGGATGGGCTTTATTGACCCCAAATTTTCATGACTCGGGTTCCGTGGCGGTGTAACCTTTTCCTGAACCATGTCAAGAGATACCCCCTTATATGACGCACTTTAGGTCTTACATTTGCCTCTTGCGAAATATCATTCGCGAACTAGGGTGTACGCCATAAAGGTTTGTCCCATTCACTCATTCTTTCATTTCTATCAATTCTTGCAATCATTCATTGATCTTTGATTATTTCTTCTCATTATCTTTGTGAAATTATCACATAATCTTGCTTCCTTTGTTGTGATCTCGCTGTAATTATTTAACCAAACTTTCGTTATATTCATGAATCGCGAGACTTTCGCGTATTCCTTCCTTGATCATTATTTTTTTTTTACACAACTCTAAAATCAACTATTTATTTCTTACTCTTCTTATTCCTGTTGCTCTCTGTTTCTTCATTCAAATTCCCTGATATTTCTTTCCCTTTTGCGAGACCATTGCAATTTCCAATTGTTTTCAAGCATTGGTTTCGAATATATCTTAAATCTCTCACTTCTATTGTGTACACCATCAGTCTTTCTCTTCTTTGTTCTTATTTGATATTCCGCTTCCAATTCTTCTTTTGAGCAACCCTTTCCTCGCAAGACTCCACATCAACTTCATAGCACTTTTGTCCCTCACCCAATCTCCTTTTATAACTCCAACACCACTGGGATGAGGAAATTTGATGCACTGGTGGTAAGTTGATGCTACACCCAAGATCTCATGTAACCAAGGTCTCCCAATTAATGCATTATAGGGAGATTCCACATCGACTATGCGAAACAAGATTTCGGTTGGTAATCCTTTTAGTGGTATTCGCATACGAATTTCTCCTTTAGGTTTATTTGCAGTACCATTAAAACCATAAATCTTATAGGTTGAAGGTATCAAGTCTTCGTCTTTCCCTCCCATAGTCTTGTAAGTGTGGTAAAAAGGATGTTTACAGAGCTTCCAAAGTATCAATTAAGATTCTATTTATAGCCCATGAATTTCCCCGCCCCATCATCTTCATCATCAACGAGTTTTTGGGTTAATTTCCAATCTTACCACTAATGGACCTCATCATGCATCTCGCCACCCTCAGGTACCTCTTCTGCGGTAAAATAAATAATCTGCGTTTGCCATTCTTTTAGTGGCGATGTCTTCGCGATGTTCATTACTTCCCTATTGTCGGCATCTCTTGCGAAAACCCCACGAGAACACTATCATGAAAATCTTCGATTGTCCTGCATTTAATGTACGATAGAATTGCAGAACAAGTTTTTGGCCTTCGCTCCAACTTCTACTACAAATGTTTCTTTCCTTTTGTTGTATTTACTCGTGAATTTACGGGAGGTGTTGGTAATGGTTGAGTCTTCTCTTCACATTTTAAGAATTGGTTTAGCTTCCTTGGTCTATCATTCGAGGATGATTCTTTTTATATTCCTGCAATCATTCGTTAGGTGTCCATGAAAATGGTGATAGGAACAAAATTCATGACTTATGTCACACGGAGGCGGTTCATTCCCCATGTTCCATGGTGCGGGTATGTTTTCCATCAAGATTATAACTTCCCATATTTTCTCCACGCTAGCGTTTAATGGAGGCATCTTGATTTCTTCCCCAAACTACCCTATGACCTCGCTGCCCTCTATGATAGTTATGCCTCTGACCTCCATAGATCTCTTGCGGATTATGCCTCTGACCTTCATAGGTTTCTTGCGGCTGATCAAGCCTTTGAATTTTATTATTTCCGCCACGGTTATGGAAATTTCTTTCTCTTTCAAATTCTTCCTGATCGCGACTTCCCATGGCTACCAACTTTTGCTGACCATTATCTGGTATCCTCATTCCTTGTTGACCTTGCGAGGTACTCTCCATAGTGTTTATCAATTTGGGTAACAAACTTGCATTCGCATCTCCTAAACTTGTATTCGCGACAGGGTATGATTCCATCTCATTTTGCTTTTCCTCTAGAGCAATATACTCCTCCTGAAGCTCTCGCAACTCGGTCATTGTGATTGTATTCTTGACTCTAAAAATTTTAATATATAACAGATTTGTCGCGAACATAGCATTAATGAATGATAAGATGAGATATCTCTCCTCCACACGGCCAGCCATTTCGCTACACATTGTCTTCCATCTCACAGTTAGATGCTTCAAACTTTCACCAACCCTTTGTTTTAACCCAAATACATCTTCAATACCTGTCACGAGGAATTATTACTTATATATGCCCTAAAAATATAGCACACCAAGTGATTGAAAGATGTTATTGTATTCTTGGTAGCCCTTCAAACCATTTCAAAGCTTCTCTGTCGGACTTGATGCAAAATATTTGCACAATATAGCATCATGATTCTCCCATTGTAGCATACATCTCATATAAGCTTTTATATGCTGTATCGCGTAAGTTGTTCCATCGAAAATGCTGGTTAATGTCGGTAAGTTGCACTTCGGTGGTAATCCTCCTAATTGTATCTCTTGTGTGAACAGAGTTTTCGCAGCTTCTTCTATGGTTCATCCAACTGTATCTTTCCTCCTCCCCTTTCTTGTTCATCATTCCTCTCATCTCTGCCAATTCTCTCAAAATTTGTTCATTTACATCAAAATTTGAATCTATTGGTCTTTTTAGTTCCGCTTCTCTTCTCCTGCGTTCATGTCTGCTTTGACTTTCATCATTCTCTTCTCGTCTTTCTCTGCGATCTTCTCCTTCACTTCTTTCACGAATTCGCACACCGTTATATCTATCAATTTCTCTTCTTTATTGCCTATCAGTTCTCCTTTGTGCTCTTTCATATTCTTCATTAATAGTATCATTGTTGCGATTTTGTTCTCGCCTTCTTTCTTGATTATCATGATTATTCTGGCGAATTGCCTTTGACCGGTTGTCAGCCGACACAAATATAATTACACCTTATTACTACTCAAAATATAAATATAGCAAGGGCAAGAAAGGATCGATCCCACAGAGAGGTCTAGGTTGTCAAATTGTTTCGGTTCCCTATAAATAACACCGGTAGTTTTGTGATTTTTATGTAATAAAATAAAATAAAAGCAAATAAAGAAAAGTAAACGAATCAAATTACGGATGAGAAAGTATTGGTCATGGATTTCGTATTCAATCACAAACATGTTTTCAACACAATAACTAGAATTGATATTTTAATCTCAACTTTTATCAAAGACCCTAGAATACCTTGATCGCAAGAATATCCCGCTAATCTCCTCTTGTCATCAACAAACACATTAAAAGATGCGAATATGAATTCTACCTAAAGGAACAACCTAACGTGTAAAAGCACTAATCAAGTTTAATTCCCTAGATGCATTAAGTTCTATGAAATCAGGCCAATCAAAGCAATCGAACGTGGAAAGCGCACTAATCCGATTTAACAAAGGTTATGGTTCACATATGACTATTAGGATGTATCACTACAAGAAATAATCACAATTATGCTACTTGTAATCGGGAATCTATCACTTTTGCGTATAATAAATCCTAATCTAGCAAGAGAGATGAAAACAAACTCAATCGATTTGCGACTCGACTAACAAGCATTCAAATCATATAACAATATTAATGGTGAATCATAAACGATAATATGAGAGAAAACTAATTTATTGCACAAAAACTCATGTTTGGAAATCCAACTAATTCATAACCAAAAGAAAACTCTAGCTCATATTCATGGAGTTCATAACAAGAAGAAAGAGAAAAGACTTCATGGTTTCTAAACCCTAGAAAACAAAGTAGAGGCAAAAGAATAGATAATAAAGATATCTCTAAATTCTCTCTAAGCTTCCCTATATATAGAGTTTTTGTAACCTCTTGGTGAAGAAAACTAGGAAACCTAGTAAAAATAGGAAAGTGTCCGTGCATCACACCCCGTCCAAAACAGTTGCCAAAACTTGTTAGAATTCCCAAAGACAACTCACGGCCAAGGCTGGTCACGTTCTAAGTTCCGCAAGCAAAACAACTGGGCTCACGTCACCGAAGTCCAGCCCATTTTATCATTATTGGCTTGTCAGTTTTGTGGAACTGACAAGCCATTCCATCTTTCCCTCGGACTTAACTCTCTCCCAGTCCGTAACTCCGTCTTCCCAGCTTTACCAATTGCGAGTTCCATCACAAATCATCATTCCCATGCCATCATTCTCGTGAACTCTTCCTCAGTTCCCTGTTTCCTTCTCGTTCTTTAACTTATTGACGGCAAACAACCAACCACAAACTCAGCCAGGCAATTCACTCCTTCATCGCTGCCATCGCCATCGATTAATGGCAGAGTAGCAAACTACCATATACTCTTTCGAGCTCACAACACCACTGCGTAACAGCATTCCCATCACCGATGCCTCAAACCCCGAACTCAAGCTTTCATCATCAATACTGCCAAGCGCTTCAACCACAACTCACTCCAGTCACAGCCAACGATGGCTGTTATGGCAGCAACACCATTAACCACCCTTGCAAACTCAAACCATCTCCTCCATCTCTGTCATCTTATCTCATTGTTCCATCGTCACTTATCGGTGCTCGAGAAATCTCTAATCGCCATCGATCACACTTAACTCCTCTCCATCTCTTCTTTGTTGTCGACACCATTAAACCATTCTCTAGCCTTCATTCTCAGCAGCCGTCTCGTCGTCCTCCATCAAACTCCACCGCTGCCAACTGAGTTTCATCTTCCCTGACCAACAACCTCCACCATCACGAGCTCTTCACCACAGCCATCAATGGCAGAACACCGAACTCCACTATCGCCATCATCGCCATCACCGTTTTCTGTCGAGCCACAGCAGCAGCTTCTCTATTGACCATCGAACACCGATCAACCATCTCCATCTCGCCTGTATAAACGAAAACCATGGTTCTCGGTTTGAACAAAAACTCGACTGAAACTTATTAAGAAGAAGACGCAGGTGCCCTAAATAAATAGGACGGGTGCCTTTAATAGCCTTTGAATTCCGGCTTCCTCCTTTGTAAAATACATGAATGTGTTTAGCAGTCCATTTGAAACAGGACATCCCTTAACAGGATGACTTCCCTTAACGTACAATTGGGGTGTCAATAACACTTGCCCTTTTATGCTTCAAGTTCTTGTTTTGTTCATAACTTCTTCATACGAACTCGGAATGACTCCATTCTTTCGGCATTGTCTTCATCTTCTCGTCCTCTACACAACGAAAAGTAGAAATCTTGTATTTGAACGAGTTCCAATTGGTCTTTTTGCTCCAAATGACTCCATTGCACCTAATAAACTCAAAAGCACACATAAGATACATAATTTACAAGAAAACTCGCAAAGAAAGCATAAATACTAGATATTAAATACGGTGTATTCTACACCTATCAGCCTCCTCTAACTCCTGTTCTTCCATTTCTGCTCTCTCAATCTTTCTCTCTCGCGGGCTAGACGTGCTTGTTCAAAGATAGTGTCTTTCAATTTCATCTTCAATCTCTTTTTACTTCCTCCGTGCTTCTCTCCCATGCAATATTCTTCTTCCTTCTTCTTGATTTTCTTCATCAACTGGATTATTCCGCCCCTGACGCTGCCTATTTCCTTGATTTCCACCATTCTGCTCATTTTGAAGAGTCTCGGGACGTGGGATATAACGATCTTCCATCATTTCTCTTCTCTCGCAATGTTTTGTGCCTGGATTTTGTGCTTCTTCTTGGTTTTCTTCATCAGCATTTTCTGTAGGTAAAATTCTCCTCCTTTCCTCTCTAACTGATCTTGAACTTGATCTTGTAGTGCTTCTCGACCTTCTATTTTGTAATCTGATGTTTTCCATCCTCAGCTCATGATTTTGTCTTGTCAAGTTTGCACGTTCCTCTGCCTCTAATCGTCTCTCTTCATGTATTGTTTGCCTCAACGCCTCTAATGCTTTGCGATCTCTTCATTTCCATGAATTATTTCTCCATTCCCTTCTCGGTCTCTCCCCTCTTGTCCATTGTTTACCAATTGTTGTTCTTCTTCCCCTTCGTCCACATAGTCTGATCTCCAAGTATGCACGCTTACTCTATCATAATCCACAGTTCTATCCGCTCTTGGTTGAATTGGTGATTGAATTTGATTTTCTTCATTATTCCTTATGTTCCTTCTTGAGGATTCTCCCATTTCATTTCTCCCTTCTCCTAAGAAGTCTCCTACTCCTTCTAACAGTCGTTGGTTGCTCGGATGCATTTCTCCTTCTTGCCATTTCTTAATTTTGGTAAACCGTTGAAAATTATCTGAAATTCCTTCCCTACTACTCCAAATTCTTTCAAATCACGATGTCAATCCTTACTCTCTCCCCTGTTTCTAGCGCTAATATGTAGTTGCGGGAAATCCTACACTACACCCCTCACTAGAATTCACACAACTAAGACATTTGAAGATGGACAACTATGATTTTTATTGATTAATTCTTTGAATGTTTACAAGATATAATGGAAAAGAGCTAAAGAAATTACAATCACCACAAAATTTCTCTCTCCTAATGACTTGCCTAACACTCGAAAAAGATCCCTCACAACGAGACTTGCTCGACTCTTTATATAGGGTAGTACACAATGGATGACATCTAAACTGTCCTTTATTTTTTCGGAATGACTTGCGAAATATCGCAAGTATACAAATATATAATCTCGCAACTCTTCTAAATCTCGCTAAGTCTTCACATATTTCTCGTGTTTTAGTTGTCGTCATTCATTGCGTCATTCATATTATTCGTTTGCGACACTTTCGCAATCTTCGTTGTTTATTGATCTCGCCAAGTATTGATGTCGCGATATTATGATCCTACATCCTACCACCGGTGGCTACCCTGGGAAGACTGTTCGGGGAACATTAGTGGTTTGTTTACCGGAATAACTCTGACAATTAGATTAAGGATCTAGAATTTAAGTTTCAAGATTGTGAATAAGAAAATGGTTTGTTTACAGGAATAACTTTGGCAATTTTAAATTAAGAAGCTAGAATTAAAGGTTAAAGGTTATGAATAAGAAAAAGGTTAATTATTTTTGATTGAGAATGGCATAAGTATTATTTTGAATTTGTATGCATGGTTTTAATTATTGCATCGTCTTGCATGTTTTTGATTATCGATGCACTCTATTATTTTTGGAGACTTCCCTCTTTGGCCGTGGTTTACTCACCCCTTTTTTCTCTCTATTTCCACGCAGAATGAAGAAACACTAATCGTAAAAGAAATTATTATGTATCACGGGGAATTGGCTTTCGCGTTTTGAATTAAATCGAGGTGTTGGTTTGTTTTCAATTGTGTACTTTTGATTTTATAATTTGTATTTTACTTTTTGTAATTTTAAAAGTACTTTTAATTTCATTCAATAAATTTTATTGAGTTTGAATTTCATATATTTTATGTACAAAAATATTTTAGAACGAAAAATCTGGTCCTCCACGAGTGGCGGTTCGGAAATTTGGACTTGCTAGGCGGATCGGACCCGACCCACAAGGTCGAATCCAGTCCATTGGAAGTCCGAAAATCTGGGTTGTCACAACATACATGAAAGAAAGGTCATTCTAATTCTACCTCCTCAGATATTGCGTACCATAATAACAATATCCGTGAAACACCACCACCGGATGATCTACAAAAGTGAAACTAGAACAAACCAAAAATATGTCACTCGGACCTCGCCAAACTCATTGGAGAAAGCGAAAGCAGAATAACTCCAGACTCGAATGATAGCGCCATCCACACAGAGTGCCCATACAAACCATGATTCAAGAACTACCATCGTAAGTCCCGAAGGTTTTGCAATCAAGCATAATATGCAAACGAATGGATTCTCACAAGAAATTGTAAAAGGTAATATTCCCCTATATAAAGATATTGCCTCATCTGGGATATAATAAGCATAAAAATAGATATAACATTTGGAGAATCCACACAATGCATATTACACAACATACCCAATCATTTACACACAACTATGCTCATAAGAAGTAATGACTCATCATGCTCGCATATGAAAAGAAACTTAATGATTACAAGAAGGTTACAGAGTTCCCACCTGAATTGATGGCAAGCCATGCCTACCTAGAGATCCACAATCCACTGCTTCATCCTTTGCATCCATCGTTGTTAATAAATACTAACTGTTAATCACACAAGCACTCTAAGAATTTAGCCCAAAGGCTCATACAAGGTTCATAACAAGTCTATCTAATGGTTCTAAACTCATTTATGATAACACATTCTATATCCATAGCATAACTAAGATTTAGTAATTGAATTATGTTTGTTCTATAGTCCATTAGATAAGTCTTATGAATATCCACATCTTTGTAGAAGGTACCAAAGGCTAATTCAGACCATAAGTGGTCCAAAGACTCTATTTAAGAATTCTGGTCAAAAGTCCAAGTCCACTAAACAAGCCCATTATTCCAAGGTCTGGTACATCTGAGTCAACTAACAGTCTGTAACGGTCAACGGGGTCAACTAACAGTCAACGTCTAACGTCAAGGTTAAAGTCTTGGTCAAATGGTCGACTGAGTCAAATCGGTCAAGGTCCACTGATTCAAGTCTACTCTGGTCTAGTTAATGAGTCAACTCACTCAAATAACTGATCGTCAGGTAAAACAGCTTCAGACAGGCATCGACTGGACATAAAGGTTCAAGTCCAAGCCTTTGCATAGGCCAAGTACACTAATGTGCCAACACAAGGCTAGATGCACAATCAAAACACAAATGCAAACATACAATCTCTATCAACCTATTTGCCAGGCTTGAATCAAAATCCAACCATTACAATCTGCTCTAAAACATAACTTCTTCACATTCAATTAAACTTCCACCATATCCTCTTAGCATCAATAACAACAACATCTCACAGTATCTCAACTTCTCTTCATTATCAGTTAAGCACAATCTTTATCAATTCCACAGCTCAACTAAAACAGTGATACCCATTCTAACTTCAGTTGATGTGTCCTAGCTGCAACCATCCAAGCATAGTTCACTTTACAACCCCATATGTACTCTATGCTATGTCTTGTAAACATCACCTGCAACTCCAAACACCAGTACCAAACTCTTGTTCAATTCTACAAACCAGAACAGATCCATGGGACCAACATCAATACTAATTTTGACTCCAACTTTAATTCCAGATTAACTATTTCATATCAGCTACACCATATTATTCTGCCTCGACTAACACCGCCAATTCAACTCATCCCTGCAGTTTTATTAGCACAACCATTCTACATTCCATTTTCATTATGTAGTTGCACTTCAACTAACACTACCAGATACCTCTCCAAAGATTCTTCCCTGTCTAACAGTCATCTAGTACTACATCCACTAAACTCTGAGCTTCATAAGCATCACCAGTTCAACAACATACCACCAACTTCATCGGCATTTACTCCCATTATCTTTTGTACCAAACTCAATTGCTCAGCTACACAGTAGACTCAACCTCATTACAACACCTTCACTTGTAACTCAACTTGTAACTCTAATTCCATTCACTTGAGCTCCACCAACAGTTGAGCAAAATCAATATTATTTCAACTCAGTATACAATCCTTACTTCATGTATTCACCAACCCTTCTGTGTCACAACATCAACAGCTTCATCATATTCTTCACCTGTAGTTTGAGTTTCATCATCAACCAATTCCTGAATCTCCCTTTCATCTGAAATTTCCCAAATATTGAAATATCTTCAAATCCCTAATCTAAAATTCCTTGAATGCGAAACCCTAATTCAATAACCTGAATTCAAACACCACCATTCAAATCATCTCCTTTATATGAAATTACTCAACTCAGGAACCCTAATTACACAACCCCCTTCACCTGATTCCTAAAGAAACTTAAATTAAACCTAATACATCTAATTATACTTCAATTAAGAGCAAACCCATCATAAATAATTCGATTAATCAATCAAATCAAACAATAGACCCTCGAATTAATAAAACCCTAATTTACATTTTCTCTGTTGTTTCTTCCTGTGATCGAACAACTTCAGCACCATCCTCATCGTCTCAATTAATTAGAATAATTAAGGTCTACAAGAATTCTCATACAAAGAAGCTCAAATCTCTGAGATCGAATCAACAGAGAGGAGAAGAAGAGAAACAGAGAAGAAGAAGAAAAGAGAAGAATGAATTCTCTTTGAAACGTGTAGGTGATAAGGACACTGATAATTATTGAGGCACCCAGATAATGATACGGGCAGCCAAACGGTTATAAAGAAAATAACAATCTTACCCTTCGTACCCATCCGAAACTCTCTTCTTCGTCCGGCATCAGCATGACACGTTTGAGCAGTCCATCTCGTATAACTTTTTGAGATCTATCTAGCGGTACTAGTTTCGTCCCTAGATTATTGTTATATTAATTTCTATTAATTAACGTTCGTGTTAAACTAATCGAGTAAATAACGGTTAATTCGTCTCCTGATTATCGCTAGACCAACTCTTAACCGGTCTAATAACGTTGGCGAGCTTGAGGGTCCTTACATAACGGTTCTACCAAAACAAATTTCAGTTCTACCTCCAAGTGGCTGCTAGGATCGGTCACGCTAGTTTCTATAAAATGGCTAAGTATCAGGATCGGTTACCACTATCTATGGTACTTACTTGTGATCGGTTGCACAAGTTATAGGATCAGTTACACCAATAACTAAACTTGTTAACCTATTACAAGGATCGATGACACACTTTGTGATTAGTCTCACCAAGTACTAGGATCGGTTACCCAATGACTAGAATTGATCACACCAATTACAAATATCGATCATACCATCTCAGGTGATTACTTAAGATTGGTTTCACTAATAAAAGTCATACCGATACATAAGTCAAGCATTGTGAATAGTTTTACCAAGATACATAAACAAGTTATGAGCGGTTATACTAAACACACATATTGGTAATCCAAATATTTGCAATGAATAACAATACCAATAAGCCTAGCGATTTCCCTTTCGATTCACAAAACAAGTTTATGCATGTACTTCCTTTAAACGAATGTAAAACATTGTTTCCTAGGACGAAATCTTCACCCATACCCATACATAATCACAATAGCATTCATACGATTATGTCGATGTTTTATATACGAAGTTCAAAAGATAGGCATTATACTTCGTATTGTAATTCCTTAATACTATGTCTAACTAGAGTATAATCATTCACAACTTCGCAGTTTTGTTTTCAATATATCACGACTTGAAAGATACATTAGGAATGAGTCAAAATATTACTAACCTCAAGAGGAATGATGATGTCGTCGTTGTAGCTCTTTACTTCTTCACATTCTTCAAGTCTTGAGTAATACTTGTATGTCTCATATCCTAATAACTTTATAGCTAACCTATACGAAGTTGACTCTAGTAAATAATCAAGCTACTCTTTAAATGAGTTTTGGTTCACTAAAATATGAAAACCAAACTTGACATACCAACTCTTGGTGGGTTCAACCGATCAATGCTCTAAAAAAAGCTCCCCCTTTGTCAATTTTAGTGACAAAACTCTTACATCATATGGATAAACAAATTACAAGAATGCATTATACATACGCTTGATTCCAAGTTTCAACAACACAATAACCTGTATACATTCAATCCACAAATGCCATTGTTGACATTATAATAACAAAGCTAATACCCCCCCTAAAGGTAAGATAGGTAGTTTTTCAATCCGCACGTCTTTGTTATTTCCTTTGTAGTTAAGATAACCACAAGTATCAATATGATATGTTACTCCCCCTTAGTCTATGCTTTACTCTTTCGTTAGATATAACGTTTAAGAACCATTGTCCTTTCCTTAGTGATACCAAATCACTTGTTTATTCCATATATTTCTCCCCTTTTGTCACAAAATGACAAAGGTATGAGCAAATAAAGGACAAACCGAAAGGATCTTACAAATCTCAAAAGACTTGCAAAAGAAAGTTAGCACGAGGGTTCCACACACCATTTTAGATAACCAATATCAAAACCGTTATGTTACCAAGGAAACAATTTCCCGAAGCAATTTTCCCTAATAGTTTAGCAAATTAAAAATCGACTAAGCACCTTAGTTCTTTTGTTAAACCGATTGCACAAATACAATCGCTTGTTTGATAAGACCAAAATAAAAATCTGAATTAACTCTATTTTTCTCACTGTGTTCTAATTATATGAACAATAACTTAGACCTTTCACTTTAAAACAAGACAAGTACTAGGTTAGTTAACTAGTATTTCTTGTTAAGGCATTCGATTAGACTTGAATAACCGAATCCTCCACTTTGATAAGTTTAACTAAGATCAGAATTAACTTAGTTTCTCTTATCCGGAATCGAATTAAACTAAACAAATGATCCCGAAAACTTTTGTTAAGCCATAAACAATTCATACAAACCAAATAAATCAACATACATAATTATTTATATCAACCGGAAGCAATTGAAACAAACATAGACATTAAAGCACCGCAATTGCACCGAAATTTCGTTAATCCTAAACAATTGCTACCAAACAATAAAGAAAGATAATAATAGTTTTTCTCAACCGGAAACAATTGAATCACACACACACATCCATACACATATAATGGAATAAACATCAATTGTACTGAAATTTTGTTAAGCAAAAGCAAAATATATGCAATAAAATCAGGCTTTTCTTAAATAGGAAAACGATTAACTAACAAATTCATTACCTCAAATTCCGCATCCTCTTCTCCTCTTCTTCTCTTCTTCGCATATTTCTGGGGAGAATTATCATTGTGTTGTCATCCTATCGCAAGAACAAACGAACAACAACAACAACAACAACAACAACAACAACAACAACAACCTTTACCAGAGAAAGATTAAATCGGTTTTAACTAATGCAAAAAGCAAAAGTTGAAAACCCGAAACACATATGCTTTTATGCTAAACCAAAAACGATTCAACATATTGTGACTTTTTCACACATGAGTTTCAATCGGAACCCCTTATGATCCTTTGATAAAGCCTACCAACATGGGCTAGAACTTAATCCCGCTAAACCAAAAAGTCACCCAAACCATAAGGGTTCACACCATATGAGATCGAATATTAAGGTTATGAAAACCAAATCAAACATCCCATAAACACATAGCAATAACATAAAGCATTCAAGAACATGCTATGTAATCGAAAAACTATCACAAGAAAAATTATAAAATAATAATTTTATTCATAAATAAGATAGTTTTATTCAAAATAGACCTTATACAATTATTGAAAGAAATCAAAAACTGATGTCTATTTTCCTGGATTAATCCTTCATCTCAAATGCTAGAGGAAGGTAGATTATCACTCTCGGTCTCCGACTTGTGAAATTTTTCAAGTAGATAAACTTGTTGTTTGACCAGAATTTCTTGCGGTTGAGAAATTTCCGTGAAGGATTCTGCAAGAACATGTAATTCTGTCTTTGATTGAACACGAAGTGTGTCAATGCTTTAATACGCTGATCTTTCTTCAAAGATATATTCTCTTTTCGTTCTAGCTAAGCCAATCTCTCTTTTTGATTTTACTTTTTGATTTCTCAATATCAAGAGAAGATGCAAACTTATTCTTAAAGTGATCTTTCTGATCTAGCATCTTATCAAGAGAAGACATTGGATCCAGACTCATAGTTCGGACAAGGAATGACCAAAGAAAGAGAAGGATCTTTTTATAATTTTCATACTTCCAAAAATATGATGGATGTCTTGGATGTGCAATACACGTGATGCACATCCAGATCTGTTTGTAATTTTCATACTTCCAAAAACCAGAACACGAAAGATATCTTTGGATGTGCGGATCGAAGGTTCCAAAACTCACCCTCCTTTGAAGACGAAAGGGGATCTTAACCCACCAAAGGCTAACCCACCGGGGAGCCAGAGAACACGACACAATCCAAATGAGGTGGATCCAACTTACAAGCCCTCTCGGTCTTATTATGATGAGGCATTTTCTAGAGATGCTCACAATGTGGTCATGGAGCAAATGGAGAAGATGCGAAAGAAATACAAGGGTTGAAAACTATCCATACATGAGCAAGGATAGAAGAGGTACTCCAAGAAGCAACAACATCCCCGTTGTCCTTTCTCATTTTGAGGGAGCCTATCCCTGCGAAATGCCCTAAGTGCCTACGTTTCATGCATACAATGGTACCTTGGATCCCGTAGCCCACCTACGGTACTACACTCGTGTCCTTGCCCATTGGGAAAGAGATGAGGTAGTACTTTGTAGGTACTTCCTTGCAATCTTGACGGGATCGACATTGGCGTGGTATGATAACTTACCAGCAAACTTAACCGACTCATTTGAGCAATTATCTACGGTGTTCTTGGAGACATACATGTATAACAAATATATGAAGGCTGGGTTAGATAGGCTATTTGCTTTAGCTATCATACCACGGGAAACATTGATGCAATACACAGACAGGTGGCAGAAGACGTGCCAAGCTATCGGTAAATTCAATCCAGAAATTAGCATTAATTGCTATAAGTACAAACTTGATAGAACCTCAGCAATCTTCGTGGAGCTTTACAACTGAGCCCTTGATTCCGAAGGAGAGCTTCGGGTTATCCAAGATCTCTACATTAGACTTGAAAAAATCCATAAGGACAACCCAAGAGCGCAAACTAAAGCAACAACAACTCCGCAGCGAATCAACTCTCTGGAACCAATTCCGGAGATACTTAAGAGACAAAACGAAGCCGGGGAAGACCCAGCTCTCGGTATAAAAGATTAAAATATGGAGATAGCAAAGGCGGGGGAAAAGGAAGAGAGGAAATTGTAGATAAAGTCTACACAAAGCTAAACACAACCTTCTCCCACATTCTAAGCAAGGAAGGAGCGAAGTCGGGCTTTCCCTACCCTAACACTAGGGGAAAGCATCCGGATAAAACAAAGGATGCTAAGGAGTACTGTGAATACCACTAGTACTACGAGCATACAACCGACACATGCTACCACCTGAGGAACATAATTCAGAGATTCATAGACGAAGGCAAATTCATGGAGTATGTACAAATACAACTCGCCGACACCGAGGTTGCCCCCAAGAAATGGGTAGATTTACCACAAGATGGCAAATACATTAACATGATCACATTCTCAAACGAAGGCCAGGAGGATCTACTCGAAGATATTCTCGAGTTATATCGAAATAGAATAAAGCTAGAAGCCACGAAGTATTCAAGCTGCGTAGACCACCAACTAGCACTTGAGACGTCAACCAGAAGTCGAGATGCACAACGATCCACTTGTGATCACCCTTCCAATCCACCGATGGAATGTTACGAAGTTCCTCATTGATGGGGGAAGCTAGTTAAATGTGTTGTTCTACGAACCTTACTTACTTATGTGTTTAATAGTTGAGCAAATGGATTCATCCACTTACACAATCTACAGTTTCAATGGAGCAGTCTCTAGACCAAAAGGAGAAATTGTCTTGCAGGTGCGCGCAGGACCCTTAGTAACCAATACAAGATTCTGTGTTGTGGAGGCACCTTCGCCCTACAATGTCATTATGGGACAACTTTGGGTCCATCGCTTGAGAGGGACGGCTTCGACCTATCATCGGTACCTTCGATTACCGATACCCATGGTGAAATGGAAATCAAAGGAGATCAACAAGATGCAAGGCTATGCAATCTAGCGGAGGTCAGGCTCAATGAAGAAAGAGCTGTTGCACAACAACATGAAAGGAAAAGACGAAGGGAGATTGCCAACAAAGTAAAGAACGGAGACTTCAAAGTCCCCGAAGCCCCTCACTCGAGAAGCAAGCACCTACGCTACTATGGTAGCGGACACTTATGCTAAATGACAATTACAGAAATGCACTCCTCTACACCCTCAGAAACCAACCTTCTCGCCGGTGGAGCCAACAAAGAAAATCAATATTGGAACGTGAAGGAGCCAAATATGATCACCATTAGAACTTTACTAGAAGAGTACGAGGAGTTGCAATTGAAACAAATTTGCTAAGAGAATACGCAAATATCTTCGCATGGTCAATGGAAGACATGCAAGGAATTGACCTGAACTTGGTCTCCCACCACCTTCGGATCAAACCAAAAAGTGCACCATTCAAACAAGTGTATCCGCAAAGTGGCCGATATCTACTAGGAGGAAGTAGAAAAGGAGTTGCCAAAACTTCTAGCAACAGGATTCATACGAGAAGTCAAATATCCCACATGGATATCCAACATGGTGATTGTACCATAGAAGAATAGAGGTGTGCGCATATGCATCGACTTTATCAATCTCAATAAAACTTGCCCCAAGGATAGCTATCCGCTACCCAATGTTGACCAACTAGTCAATGCAACCGAAGGTCACCACAGGCTATCCTTCATGGATGGTTACTCCGGTCACAACCAAATCGCACTTTCAAAAAGATCGGGAGCATACTGCGTTCTTACCCTACGAGGCTTGTATTGCTATACAAGGATGCATTTTGGACTAAATAACGCGGGGCAATATACCAGCGATTGGTAGACAAAATCTTTAAGCCATGGATAGGAAAGATACCAGAACTCTATGTGGACGACATGCTTGTTGATAAACACATTTTTGTGTCTATTTTGTCTCGATTCTTTATATTGATAGTGCTCATTTTTGTACTTATTATGGTGTTTTATGTGTGTGTAGGTATTTTTGGCCAATAAACATTTTTGGAAAAATCGGCTCGAAAAGTTGCACCCGGAGGACACCTACTATTCGGACTCTCACTATGGATAAGGGGTACCCAAATTACTAAGGGGCACCCTCAGGACACCCCAAGGAAGCTGCTATTCGCACCCCCACTCTGGATAGGGGGAGACCACCTTTCTTCCCAAATTCAAATTTCAAATTGGCGGGAAAACCTTTGCAGACGGGAAACAGATTAGGGTTCGCGTTTTGGAGGATTCAAGAGAGATTCAATCGCGGGATTTTGGTGGACTGGACTGTTAGAGCCTAACAGACTGTGGTATAGTCATTTGTTTGAATCCAAACTGGCTAGAATTCGAGTTGGAGCAAAACGGGGAGGTGAAGTTTTCACGGGTTTTTGTTTGATTATATTTGGCAGTTACGAGAGATTTGAGGCAAGATAATCTTTCCTGAGATTCATATCAATCTAATAGAGGGATTGGAGTGACCTGTACGGCTCAGAAACGCGTAGAGAAGAGTTTGGAAAGTGGAAAATTCCGAGACTTTCTGCCGAAGAAAAGAGGAGATTTAATCGAGTTTTAGGGTTGCTGTTGTGTATATATAGCCTGGGTATGAGTCATAGAAGGTTACAGATACTTTGGGGGAACTTTAGAACACAACAAAGAACGAAATCAAGAGTTGCAGGAAATTGTTTCTGCTGGTGCACAAGGAAGAACACGAAGAACAAAGGCCATTCAAGACAGTCGTTTTTGGGGTCTTAAAATCAACGACAAAGCAACAGTTTACAACGAGTTTTTACATAATGAGTTCCATTGTAACAACTGTTTTGTAACGCATACACCGTTAAAACAGTCCGTGTTATTACTTTTCACTCTTTTAATCAACTTTTGAATCATAAACACATATTTTGAGACATGATTAATATGATGAGCTAAACCCCATTCTTTGAGGCGATAGAGGAAGTTATTTTTCCAATAAGAAGTGGTATACTCTTATTTATCTTTTTGTTTGCAATTATTATATGATTATTTGCCGTGACCTATTATTGAATATGATTTTTATTTGAGTGATTGTGATTTATTTTGATGGAGTATGCTTAGTTTTAAGTCTTTTGATGCTTCATACTTGGTATTTACAATTATTACTTTTGAAAATATACTTGTTGCAATATTTTAGAATCAAATTAAACAAGAAAATTGCATAAATATAAGTATTGGTTTATTCACTTTGAACTTGGAAAATAGTGGAATCTTAGCCTCAGTGTTCTTTTAATATTGATATCATCTTTGTCGGTGTTTGCTATAATTTTTAGTGAGTTTTCTATTTTAGTTTTGAATTTAAGTCTAAAAATTCCTTCACAAGTTCGATAGAACGACATCTTTCTTACCACTTTACAAACAACTTCAAAATCACATCAATTTTTGGCGCCGCCGACGCGGACTTGTTTTTAGGGTTTTAGATTTTTATTTTTTTTTATTTTTGTTCTTTTTTACGTTTTTGGGTATTTATCTTTTGTGTACATGTTCTGGATCATAAAGAAAATTGAGCCAAGGAGTTTGGTGATTTCATAAAGACTTGGAGCTAAAGATTAAAGCGAAAAGAACGGAAAAGAAGACAATTTTATTTTAGTTATTTTGTTTTTAGGGTTTGTTTATTTTTAGAAAAAAAAAATTGTATTAGGGTTTATTATTTTTGTAATTTTTCTTTTCTTTTTGGACTTTGGACTTTTGGACTTGGGACATTATTTTTATTTTTACCCTACGGAAGGGTACTTTTAAATATAAATTGTTTGCAGAGAAGGAGGACAATTACGATATTGTCTCTGCACCTTGGGTTCGTACACTGACATAGGAGTCAGTGGCCCAAGTCGAGTGCAACCGATTCATCCCCCGTCCGGGAACGAGAGGTAAGATTTTGAACACTCGCGAATCCCCGGTCAGCGAGTTCTGGATTCCCTTCGTTTGCATATATGCCGAGGACTTGAATACAAATGCTTTAATTTTCTAGTAAAGGGCAAGGCCTAGCCATACAAGATAAGGGTTCGGATTTTATCACCGTTCTCTTCTTGCCCGCCTTAGGAACACGTAACCTACGCGAACCTAAGCCTTAAAATTTTGACTAGAACAAGACCGATAGGGTAACGAGCTTAATAGGAAAGTCATTCGAAAAATATTGGTTACTCTTTAAGCACACTTCGAAGTTCATGAAGGTTTCTGTGAGTTGAATGCGTGACTGCGCCGCCTTGTAATTCCGGTGAGGCCTTGGGTATCAAAGCTCCACCGAGCTTCCATCGCCTCTATTCAACTTACTTTGACTCGGATTGATTCTAGAGGGGTTTGCTTAAATTGTAAATTCCCTTTCGAAGGATTAGAAGCTGGTCTAGAAACAATCTAAGTGGAGCCATCATGCTTTTTGTTTGATAGAAATCAATAGGTTTGATTTGGTTGAGTCAGCCTTGTTTTGTGATTGCATAGAATCCCCTTATTCGTTTGCATGTCGGAACGTAAAAGAGACGCCCTAGGTAGATTTGTTAAAGAGAAACCTAGTAGTTCTAAGCGTCTCGATTACCTCAATTTAGAAAGTCCGATTTTTGAAGAGTCCGTTTTTGAACGTCCGTTTGGGGAGACAATCCCTAATATTCCGATAGTGCCGAGAAATGGCAACTTTGAAAGCCTTGTTGAACCCGACTAGGGCTACTCTTCCTCGTGTATCAGGTTAGGCTGAAACAAGAAGCAAATTATGAACTTAAACCTGGGGACCTTACAACTGCTCCCAATCTTTTTAGGGAAAGAAAATGAAAACCCCTATTTTCATGTTAGGGACTTTGAGGAAATTTGTAGTACCCTAAAGATTAGAAACCTTGATGATGATGCTTTGAAACTCGGGTTATTCCCTTTTTCCTTAAAAGATAAAGCCAAATCGTGGCTATATAGTTTGGCTTCTCGGTTCAATTGAAACATATGAACAACTTACATCTGCCTTTTTGAACAAGTTTTTCCCTAGGCACAAAACATCGTCTATTAGGACGCAAATCGCACGTTTTCTCAACGGGAGGGAGAATCTTTGTATAGGTATTTGGAAAGGTTCAATGATCTATTAGCCCAATGTCCTCATCATGGTCTAGAAAAGGTTAGGTTAGTTCAGATCCTTTATGAGGGTTTAGATTATTCCACTACAACCACAGTAGAATCTATATGTACAGGTGGGTTTGAAAACCAAACAGTTGATGAGGCGATGACATATTTGCATGAAATCGCCGGAAGACTCAATAATGGGAAAGTAATAGGGAACCCCAGAAAACAATTCTTCTAGGAAGAGGAAACGTTAATAGGGTAGAAGGAGGCTTTGGATCAGATGCCAAAATTGCTGCAATATCGAAAAGGTTAGAAGCTTTAGAAGTGGTTCACACTAGTGGTAGATTGGAGCCTTTTTGGGAAGGCCAGAATAATGAAGAGCAAGCCAATGCTCTCTATAATAACACTAGATTTGATAAATCACAAAAGCTTGACCCATATTCAAACCTATAATCCTGGTTGGAGAAACCATCCGAACTTTTCGTAGTCTAAGGTCCAAAGTCAAGGTCAGTTTAGTAATTCTAATGCTCCCCCAGGTTTTGGTTACACTAAGAATTCTTCAGGCCTAGAAAATAAAACGACTAGCTTAGAGGAATCTATTAAGATGTTAGCAAAAACTCAGAAAATGTTAGCACAGAGCCATGTTAGTTTTCAACAGGAAACCAAGCAGAACTTTCAAACTAATGCTCAGAGCCTTGCTAAGTTAGAACTTCAAGTGGGCCAAATAGCTAAGACCTTAAGTGAAAGAGATAACGGAAGGTTCCCTAGTCAGACTAATCCCAATCCTAGAGGAGTTCATGATGTAGGTACAAAACCATCGAACCAATTAAATGCTATTAGAACCCTTAGGAGTGGTAGAGTAGTAGACAATCAGGTAACCATGCCCGATAGTGAACAGACTGTAGTTCACCCTCAGAATCTCACCCCTCAGACCACCACTAGCCGAGGAGACATAAAATTTCGATGATGCCAATTCGGTTCCTGAGAGGTCTGATTCTGTGCCTAGAGCCCCGTTTCCCCAACTATTAGTACCAACAAAGAAGGAATCGGGACATATTGGAGGTTTTTAAGCAAGTTACCATAAACCTTCCTTTATTAGATGCAATTAGGCAAATTCCTGCTTATGCCAAGTTCCTTAAGGATATGTGTACGCGAGAGCGAAAACTTAGCGTCCATAAGAAAGCCTTTTTAGCTAGTCATGTAAGTTCCATCATTCAGAACACCACAACTCCAAAGTACAAAGACCCAGGTTACCCTACCATTGCTTGTACAATAGGTAAACACAGGGTAGAAAAAGCTTTACTTGACTTAGGAGCCGGTGTGAACTTACTTTGTACCATGTGTACTTACAACTAGGACTTGGTGAAATGAAACCTACTCGGATGACATTGCGGTTAGCTGATAGGTCTGTTAAAATTCCTCGAGGTGTTATTGAGGATGTTCTTATTGAGGTCGACAAGTTTATTTATCCAGTGGATTTCGTGGTCCTAGATACCCAACCTGTCCCCGACCCAGAGAACCAGATACCTGTGATATTAGGTCGCCCATTTTTAGCTACGTCTAATGCGATCATTAACTGTCGAAATGGTGTGATGAATTTATCTTTTGGTAATATGACTTTGGAGATGAACATTTTTAATGTCAGTAAGCTACCTTATGAGCTAGATGACACATGTGTTGAAGAAGTGAACATGATAGAAGCCTTAGTTCAGGAGTCATTACCAAACATCTTGTCTGAGGACCCATTAGAAAGTTGTCTATCCCATTTTGGTTTAGATTTTAATGACGATAGCACTATTGCACAAGTGAATGCTCTATTAGATTCTACCCCTATGTTAGATAGATGGAAAGTTAGGTTCGAACCATTACCAGTTTCTGAGACTACCGTAATTCCTTCTTTAGAAGAGCCTCCTAAGTTGGACATAAAACCACTACCCGACACTCTAAAGTATGTGTTTTTAGGCCCATCTGAGACTTTACATGTGATTGTAGCTTCCGATTTGGATAGTGATCAGGAAAGTAGGCTAGTAAAAGTACTTCAAGATAATAAGGAAGCTTTAGGGTGGACTATAGCAGACATTAAGGGTATAAGTCCTACTGTGTGTATGCATCAGATTCATTTAGAAGAAGACTCCAAACCTTCTAGGGAGATGCAACGTCGACTGAACCCTAACATGAAAGAGGTAGTTCGAAAAGAGGTGCTTAAGTTGTTAGATGCGGGTATTATCTACCTAATTTCAGACAGTAAGTGGGTCAGCCCCGTTCGGGTTGTCCCCAAGAAATCGGTATCACCGTAGTCCGAATGATAATAATGAGTTAATCCCAACCCGAGTGACCACGGGATGGCGTGTCTCCCTAGACTGTAGGAAATTGAACAAGGTCACAAGGAAGGATCACTTTCCCATTCCTTTTATCGACCAAATGCTAGAGAGATTAGCTGGACATAGTCATTATTGCTTCTTAGATGGCTACTTTGGTTATAATCAGATCGTTATTGCCCCAGAAGACCAAGAGAAAACCACTTTTACCTGTCCCTTTGGTACCTTTGCGTATAGACGCATGCCTTTTGGGCTATGTAATTCCCCTGCAACTTTTCAGCGTTGTATGATGAGCATATTTTCTGGATATGGTAGAACGGTTTCTAGAGGTCTTTATGGATGATTTTTCGGTGTTTGGTTCATCTTTTGATGAGTGCTTGCATCATTTGACATTAGTGTTGACTAGGTGTAAGGAAAAGAATTTAGTGCTTAATTGGGAAAAATGTCATTTTATGGTTAAATCGGGAATTGTGTTTGGGCACATCGTTTCTTCAAAGGGTATAGAGGTAGACAAAGCCAAAGTTGACCTTATTAAGACTTTACGAGTCCCAAAAACCGTAAAAGATATTAGGTCATTCCTAGGGCATGCGGTTTTTACCGTCGATTCATTAAGGATTTTAGCTTGATTTCTAGACCTCTTTGCAATTTACTTGCAAAAGATGTTAAGTTTGTCTTTGATGATGCTTGTTTAGAGGCTTTTGAGAAGCTTAAGAATTTACTCACTATCTGCTCGATAGTCTAGGCACCTAACTGAACCTACCCTTTGAAATTATGTGTGATGCTTCAGATTATGCTATAAGTGTTGTGCTAGGTCAGCGAGAAAACAAATTACTTCATGTGATTTACTATGCTAGCAAAACTCTGAATGATGCCCAAATGAACTATACAACTACCGAGAAGGAACTATTAGCCATCGTGTTTGCCTTGGATAAGTTTAGATCCTACCTATTAGGTTCTAAGATCGTAATCTATACTGATCATGCTGCTTTGAAATACCTTTTGTCTAAGAAGGATACCAAACCTAGATTGATTAGGTGGATCCTTTTGTTACAAGAATTTTTTCCGGACATTAGAGACAAAAAGGGTGCCGAAAATGTAGTAGCAGACCACTTGTCTAGGCTAGTTGTTAGTTCCCCTAATGATTCCCTTCCTATAAGGGATAGCTTTCCTGATGAACAATTTTTCTCTGTTTCCCAATCACCTTGGTATGCGAATATAGTGAATTATCTTGTTACTGGTCGAATGCCTCAACATTGGGGTAAGCAAGATCGTTCTAGGTTTTTAGCCGAGGTTAAGCATTTCTTTTGGGACGATCCTTATCTGTTTAAGTATTGTCCAGACAGTTAATAGGAGATGTATACCCGAGAGTGACCAGTCCGGTATTATATCCTTTTGTCATGAACATGCATGTGCGGGTCATTTTAGTGCTAAGAAGACTGGCTACGATATTGCAGTGTGGTTTTTACTGTCCTTCGTTGTTTAAAGACTCCCATAGTCATTGTGTTTCTTGTGAGCGTTGCCAGAGGTTAGGAACCATTTCCGTAGAAATATGATGCCTTTGAATCCTATTTTAGTGATTGAGGTATTTGATGTGTGGGGTGATGAGTGCAAAATATTGCATATTTCTACATCTATTTATTGGCATTTAACTCATCTTTTGTGCTCAGAAATCAGATATTATCCCAAATTCTGTATTTTCTTTGTTTTCAAGAATAAATATTTGTATTAATTAATTTTGTGTTTTTAGGTAGTAAATAAAGCTCGGAGAAATTGAGGAGCCAAAAGAGAAGAAAATTGGAGACAAGCGTCTATGGAGCAGAAAGCCAAAGCCCGCGCGCGCATCAGTTGCAACCCAACAAGTAGCAACCCATTTACAAGACATGGGCTTGAGCAATCCAAGATCCGGCCCATTACCCGAATCCAAAGTCCGTTTTACTCTGAGCCGTTAGATTTGCTCCATCTACATCCGACGGCCGCATCAACCCACGCATCGGGTTCACCGAGATCCAACGGTCGCTCCAACCATCCCATCACTTCTCGCTGCACCTGCTCAACACCGAAGTCACCCACACCTACACCCATCGACCAAACCTCCCACTTCTCCATTTCTTTCTCTTTCTCCTCCGACACTGCAGAAAACCCATCTCCTTCTCTTCTCCCGGCCAAACCTGCAGAGCCACCATCACCCTCCTCTCCTCCCGACACCACAGCCACCAACATCCGCACCACCTTCACCTCCTAATTTCTCTCTATCTCTCTCATAGCTTCTTACCTAGAGGCTAAGTTTGAGATAGGAAGAACTAGGGTTAGGGTTTCTTCACAGCAGAGGGAACATCAAAATTGATGGAGCTCAGAGCCGAATTCACAGAGCCGACAACTGATTCAGCAAGTTTGGGTGAGAGGGTTTTCACTAAATTACTGATTTGAAGAGAGTTAGGGTTTGCATGTATAAATAGAGGATGAGCAGTGTATGTAGTTTCTCATGCCTGGATTAGCCAGTGCACAAACTTAGTGTAATTTGTGTTTAATTGTTTCATTTGATGTTCTAATTTAATTGCTAGGGTGTTGATGAAACCCCTAATTTTCATGTCAAGCATGTTTATCTTTAGTCTTATTCTTGCTGTGTTATAATGTGTTAGGAGTAGTAATTAATTGATGAGCTTATGAGCTTGTGATGAGTTGTAATGTAAGAAGACAACTCATACTAGGGGTAAGTTAGCAAAATTAGTTAATAAACATCTATTTTAGACCTTCAAGGGAAGGCACAAGAACATAGCTTAAGTTACCTTGCCTGAGCATGAAATTAGAAGGTGAATTCACTACCCTAGTGTCTTGCAATTTGTATTTACCTCTTAGAATCACAAGTCCACAATCCCGCTTAGTCGTATCGACAACCAAAACAACCAACATTTGTGTTACACACCTCTAGAAATCAGTTAGGAAGCCTTGAGATCAACTTACACACACTCCATTTCCCCGTGGATCGACCTGTACTTGCCACGCCTCCAACAGGCACTGTGCACTTGCAGTATTACACGTAGGCGAGACTCTTTTACCAGCCTACCAAGTTTTTGGCGCCGTTGCCGGGGATTTGGTAGTGTTGCTGTTGATTACTAGTTTTCTTCACTGAATTTCGCCTCACCCCTCGTGCATAATTGCTTTGAATTATTGTTTTTAATCCTTTATTAGTTTAACTTAGCTGTAGTTTTCTTTCTCTGCATCTTCTATTGCATATTGTTAACTTTATCATTGCATTTTAGTTAATCTATCTCAATTGCACACTTGCATTCTTTCATTTCTTTTTATTAAGTTCTGCATCTCTGCCATGTAGAGTAGCTTAGTGTAATCATCTCATAACATGTAGTGGTAGTATAATCATCTCACTGCCCTTTTTGTAGATTTCACAATTTATAGTAACCTCGCATCTTAGTTGTAACTCTTAATCCCAAACAGTCCAAATCTTCGAGTTAACACCTCGGTGCGATCATATCATATGTCTTGTTATTCTAGCTGTTAACCATCAGTGATAAGCAATTATCTGCTCCAAAATTCCTGACTTTGCATGCACATTTCTGAGGACTGAAATTCTCATTTGAGCTCACAGGTGCATGCTACAAAAGCCAAAGGAAGGGAAGACAAGGAGCAGAACAACATAGCTATGTGGCTGGCCAAACCACGCTTTTGTCACATTTGTGCTTGAGCTGTGAATTTGAGGTTAGCCAAACTTGCTACTAATCTGTGCATTACTGAAATTTGCCTGAGCATCACAGTATAACCACCTGTATTGCCCTTGCATGACAAAGTAGCTACCCTGCTAAGCAACCATCTCTAATTGTCTATTAAACTAGTTGCTTGAACATCTCTGAGTCACTTGAGCAATTTTTGAAAATTTGGAATGTATGCTTTTGTGTAACATGTGCACTAGGGTGAAATAGTGCAGATTTTCACTGTGAAACCTTAGCTCCCATCTGCCCTGTGCTTAACTCCAGCCCCTGAAGCTGTGAGTTTGAGCAAAACCTGAGCATAACCTGTGAAAACCAATTAGCCCTAGTGATACCAACTGAGATAGCTAACTTCATCTGACCCTGTGTGACCCTGTTCATCCATTTCTGAGCAACATTTAATCCCTTGTTCCCCTGAGTTGCACATTGCATAGTTGCCTGAAAGCCCATTGAAAAGCTGAAATGTGTGCTGTTGTGTAATCTGTGCATTGAACCATTGGCTGAACTGGCTACATTTTCACTGTGAAATATTGACCTCCAGCCCCTGCAGCTGTGAGTTTGAGCTACCACTTGGATAACAAAATTTGCTGCAAACTCTGTTGATATCAACTGACCTAGTTGACTCTGTCAACCCTGAGCTTACCTGTGACCATCTGCCCTGCAATTTTTGTGCATACATCTCTGAGAACTTGGGTACCACTTGATTGTGTTGACACTTTGAGCATGTTACGAGTGCTAGCATTGATTATTTGCTGATTCATTTGCTACGTCTGTGAAGTTCATATCTGAAATGTGCTGAACTGTTATACTCTATTTGCTGATTAACCTGTGAATGCTGTGAAGTTTATATACCCTGCTCATATCTGCACTCCTGTGTACTTGATCTCTAACAACTGAGGTCAACAGACCCAGTTGACATTTACTGTGTTAGCATCATCTTCTGCAATCTGTGTGTGATCTTGTGATATGTGACTGAGTTGTTGAGTAGCAGGATTTGTGATTAGCATTTAGCTTGTTGATTTTCAAACACACAACCCAGCACATGCTTCACCTTGAGTGAGCACATCCCTTTTACCTGTGCACCTCACACATTTTTTGTTGATTTTCTTGTGCACCTGCCAATCTAGGCAGTGCATAAGCTGTGCTGTTTCTCTCCTAAACAACAGCATCCAGCTCCCCTGTGTGCTAGAATTTGTGTGTGATTACTTGTGCGCTGAGCTGCACATTACCCGCACTTTGTGCCTGCCCGGTCTTGTGCCATTTTTTGAGTGTTTTGTGTTTTTCGTCTGCTGTGCATAACCCGATCTACACACAATCCGTGCAACATAATCAGTGCTTGGCCTCGACTAGGGCTGTAAACTCCGCTAAATCAAGCTGGGAACCCAGTTCCACTGGGCTTTGCATAGCCACTGGGCTTTGCAGTTGCACATAAACTGGGCTGTTCATAGGCTGAAGCCCACGTAAACTGGGCTTTGCATTACCACCTGGCTGTGCACATGCATACTGACCGTGCTCGCACAAACCGAAGCCCACACAACTTTGTCTCGCACATAACCCAGGCTGCACATTTGCAGCAACACCAAGCACTCCTGTGTGCTTAAATCTAAAAATTGGGTTCCATTTTCTTGTATCATTTTTTTCTGTGTTGATATGATTGGATGTATGTGTTATACATGCTTGATGTGTGCTAGGCTATGGTTGTTTCTTTTTGAGTTCAAATTGAGTTGCTAGATCATGTCAGGATTTTGGTCTACAACTGGGGATGAAAACAGATCCATCAGAGAACATGCTTATGGGCATACTTCACAATATGAACCACCCACAGACCATGATGTCAATAGTTTTAGGGATTATTATGAACCTTTTCTAGGTCATGAGCCTCATTATGAAAACCCTAATCATTATTCACACATGTGTCATCAACCGCCATGGGAGGTTGAACAATGCTATCCTCCAATGAACCCTTGTATGCAGTCGATAATGGAGGATATTAAACTCATAGAGCAAAACAATGCTATACTTGAATGGAAAGCATCACATGATCATCCATCTGGCAACATGTCTGAGTTTTCCTTGTGTAGTGAACCTTGTGCACAACCATGTACTGAATATCCATGTGAAGCATGCATACCCACTAGTGAAGACTCCCCTTCAATTGAACAGCTTAACATGTTCTTAAGGATGAATCTCAGTCATTTACAAAATGAAGAATGGAAGGAATCTCATGATAGGATGCTTGTTGTCCCCAATAAAGTAAATTTTGAAAATAGTGTTTCTATTCCTACTCATGTAATTGACACCGAATATGAACCTAATCAAGAGGTAAATGAGTGCACTAGAAATGCTACAATTTTGAATAGGGAAATGCATTTTTGTTATGATGATGATGATGAATATGATATGTTAGAAGAGCATGTGTATGATGAAAATATGGTGAAACCTTTGGGTTCAGAGACATTAAGCTTCTCTTCTGTGAACCTTATGAATGATGCTTCTTCTAATATTCAATCCATACATACATGTGATGCTGAATTGGGGTTTGAACAATTGTTCGCTGAAAATGAGCATGCTACACAACTTGTTTGTGACTTAAGAAAGGATGAATCTTCTGTTGACACTAATGTTCTTATGGATCATGATATTATTTTTGTGTCGATTCCACCGCCCATGTCACAATATGTTGCCTCCTCGATTTGCCTATGCATGACACAAAGCTTTTGGATAATGATGATTATGACTTGGAGATTGATGAATTGTTCTATGCAAGTGAGCATGATTTACCTTTGTCTGACTTTAGGAAAGTGTGTAATGGTGCAAATGATCTTATACACAAAAACAACTTAGATGTACCTACTTTCTTTCCTAAGTCACAGATTGAAACTCCTCCACCAAACCTGGATGTGGTTTGTCACAAAATATCTAAACCAACTATTAAGAGTTCCTAATCTAAGCCTAGAGCTTTGTGCTTCCCAAGTCCTCTTGGACTATTTTGCATCAAAGTATAACACCTTTAGGGAACCACAAGTTGGAATGTGTATATCCGCTCGTTCTTAGCAAAACTCATTTTGAATTAGACCTTGTGCATGATGTACCTTTAAAATTGCAAGAGTTTGTGCTCAAAAACACATCTCCGACAAGTTTAGGTTTGGGGGTAACTTATTCACATATGCGGTCTTACTTGCACTCTCATGTTATATTTGTGTAAGGCTATTGATGTTTGTGCATATCTTCTTTTGGGTTGATCCTCAACTCTTTAGATTGTTGGTGTATGGTGAATTTTTCTTGTATATAATCCAGGTAGGTCTTGTTAAATTTTCTTTCTTGAATCGGTTGAGTCTTCTATTGCATATATTATGCTAATCCAATATGATCTCAGCCGAGAATGTTGGATTCTAGCATTGATTAATGAAGCTCTAACCTTGCTTTCGCCGACATACCGGTAATCTCTTCCCTTTTCTCTCTCAACATAGTTCTCTTGGTATGTGACTTGTTTAAATTCTTATCATCTGTTGACACATTGAGGACAATGTTTGATTTAGGTTTGGGGGTGCATTTGCATATAGAGTTTTTAGTCTTTTGTTCTTGAAAAAATAAAAAAAATAAAAAATAAAACTCTTTGTAAATACTTGCATAAAAACCTCCAACTTTTAGAGATCTTAGAGTCACTAGCATGCTTCTAGCTATGTTTACATAGAGAGTCTGACCGAAATAACGAACTTGGAAGTCTTGGAGAACACAATCGGGTTTCTTAGTTGATTAGAGCGTTAAAGTTGGATTTAACCATACCGGAGGGCGAATTAGGTCTTTGTTTAGATATTCGGTAGTAGAATTGTGATCACCCATAGTGGAGACTACCCATTTTTACATCAAGCGAGGCAACCGACCTTCATTTTTGTGACTTTCTAAAAATCTGTTAGAGTGTGTGTCACCGTACGTCAATTCCGGTAGGAATGGTGAGCTACCCAACTTCGCACCACTTTCAAAGCACTACTTTTGATCTCTTGAGTGCTAATTTTGTCAATCATGAGGGTGACGTTTAAAGATGAAAACTCCTTCTTGTAGTTCGATTTGCGCTTAGCATCACTCTCTCCCTCTCAACAACATCAACAGATTCATAGAAACACATCGTCGTCGGCAAGTTTTAGAGCAACATCGAATATTTGAAGAAAAGTTGAAATAGTCCAAGGTTTACATGCAACAATTCAAAGAAAAGAAAATAGGATGAGAATTAATGAAGTTTGTGAAATCAAGACAATACAAGTGTGGAAGATTGAGTTTTATTGTTATTTTTATTTAATTATGTTCTTAAAAAAAAAAAAAATGTTTGTCAAGTTTTTGTGAAGTTCAGAAGTTCGTCATCAGCTATTGAAGACCGAAGACCGAAGATTGAAGACGTTTCTATGAATCTTGAGAGAGTGATATTAATTGTCGATCGGGTGAGAAGGTAAGTGAGTACTCCCATCCTTGCTAATGGTTGATTTCCTTTCTTAGAGATCATCGGAAAAAGATTCTTTTTGTCCACAACTACGTGGAGTCTCCGAAAATTATTTCGGAAGGTTATCCTTCTCATCTTCAACGTGTGCGGGATTTTTCTCTTTATTCCTGCTGCACACATGAGAGACTAAAAGCGGTCTTTTTTGAGTGCAATTATCATAAAACCTTATTGGTGAGGCGAAGTCGAGGCTTGTGATCACTATCGAATCCGAATTCTTTCATATGGTATGGTTACTTCTCGCTCAACTCTTAAGGATGAGAATGCGTTCTTTGGTAGTTTTAACTTCGTGTTACTAGCATGCGAAACTCCTATGTCCTCATAGCTCCTTGGATGCTTGAGACTCTTTTACGCTCAGAAGTTGGAGAAGGTTTTGTGGGTACACCTCTGGTAAACCCTCATGAGACTACAACTCGTCCACTAGGGACACCTAGGGGTTTAAAGGCTTAGTGCATACGCTAAATGCATTCGAGAGACCCGCGACAGTGGTATAGTTAGGATTTCTTAATTTACGTTTCACTTGAGGACAAGTAAAATTCGGGTTTGGGGGTATTTGATGAGTGCCAAATATTGCATATTTCTACATCTATTTATTGGCATTTAACTCTTCTTTTGTGCTCGAAATCGAGATATTATCCCAAATTACTCGTATTTTCTTTGTTTTCAAGAATAAATATTTGTATTCATTAATTTTGTGTTTTTAGGTAGTAAATAAAGCTCGGAGAAATTGAGGAGCCAAAAGAGCGAGAAAATTGGAGACAAGCGTCTATGGAGCGAAAGCCAAAGACCGCGCGCGCATCAGTTGCAACCCAACAAGTAGCAACCCATTTACAAGACATGGGCTTGAGCAATCCAAGATCCGACCCATTACCTGAATCCAAAGCCCGTTTTACTCTGAGCCGTTAGATTTGCTCCATATATATCCGACGGCCGCATCAACCCACGCATCGGGTTCACCGAGATCCAACGGTCACTCCAACCATCCCATCACTTATCGCTGCACCTCGCCAACACCGAAGTCACCCACACCTACACCCATCGACCAAACCTCCCACTTCTCCATTTCTTTTCTCTTTCTCCTCCGACACCTGCAGAGAAACCCATCTCCTTCTCTTCTCCCGACCAAACTTGCAGAGCCACCATCACCCTCCTCTCCTCCCGATACCACAACCACCAACAGCCGCACCACCTTCACCTCCTAATTTCTCTCTATCTCTCTCATAGCTTCTTACCTAGAGGCTAAGTTTGAGATAGGAAGAACTAGGGTTAGGGTTTCTTCACAACAGAGGGAACATCAAAATTGATGGAGCTCGAGGCCGAATTCACAGAAGAGCCGACAACTGATTCAACAAGTTTGGGTGAGAGGGTTTTCACTAAATTACGATTTGAAGAGAGTTAGGGTTTGCATGTATAAATAGAGGATGAGCAAGTGTATGTAGTTTCTCATGCCTGGATTAACCGATTACACAAACTTAGTGTAATTTGTGTTTAATTGTTTCATTTGATGTTCTAATTTAATTGCTAGGTGTTGATGAAACCCCTAATTTTCATGTCAAGCATGTTTATCTTTAGTCTTATTCTCGTTGTGTTATAATGTGTTAGGAGTAGTAATTAATTGATGAGCTTATGAGCCTGTGATGAGTTGTACTGTAAGAAGACAACTCATACTAGGGGTAAGTTAGCAAAATTAGTTAATAAACATCTATTTTAGACCTTCAAGGGAAGGCACAAGAACATAGCTTAAGTTACCTTCCCTGAGCATGAAATTAGAAGGTGAATTCACTACCCTAGTGTCTTGCAATTTGTATTTACCTCTTAGAATCACAGTCACAATCCCAGTTAGTCGTATCGACAACCAAAACAACCAAAATTTGTGTTACACACCTCTAGAAATCAGCTAGGAAGCCTTGAGATCAACTTACACACACTCCATTTCCCTGTGGATCGACCTGTACTTGCATCGCCTCCAACGAGCGTTGTGCACTTGCGATATTACATGTAGGCGAGAATCTTTTACCAGCCTACCATGGGGAATTGATTTTATGGGTCCATTTCCTAATTCTTTTGGTTATCTTTACATACTTGTCGTTGTAGAGTCTAAGTGGGTTGAGGAGGTTCCGTGTAAAACAAATGACCACAGGGTCGTAGTCCAGTTTTTGAAAGAGAACATACTTACACGTTTTGGTACACCGCGAGCTATAATTAGTGATGGAGGTTCACACTTTTGTAATAGACCGTTTGCTCTTTTAATGAAACAATATGGTATTACCCATAAAGTAGCTACCCCATATCACCCACAGACTAGTGGTCGGAGTAGAGGTCTCCAATAGGGAAATTAAGCGTATTTTTGAGAAAACAGTTAATCCCAATATGAAAGACCGGTCGTCGAGGCTTACTGATGCCTTATGGGCTTACCGTACTTGCGTTTAAGACACCCATTGGAATGTCACCTTATCGTCTAGTATTTGGCAAGGCATGTCACCTTCTGTCGAGTTAGAGCATAGAGCCTATTGGGCTATTAAGAACTTAAACTTTTCACTTGACAAGGCGAGAGCTCACGTAAAGCTCCACTCAATGAGTTGGACGAGATTCGTAGAGATGCATACGATAGTGCTAAGGAGTATAAGAACAAAATGAAACTTGTGCATGATAAGAATATTTTACGAAAGTCATTTTTCCTGTGTCAAAAAGTTCTTGTATGACACTCGTTTGCATCTATTCCCCGGGAAGTTCTTGCTCTCGGTGGACCGGTCCTTTTGTGGTCCGTATCTTTTTTCCTCATGGCGGTATTGAGATTGAGACACCGGATGGTAGTAGTTCTTCAAAGGTTAACGGTCGGCGATTGAAGCCCTTTTAGAGCCTTTTCCTACGGTGTGATGTTGAGGAGGTCCCTCTGGAGGACCCTGTTTACCTTGATTGACCATCGAGGCGGTTTGTATGTTGTATATTATTTTTGTAGGTTTTGGTTACACTTCACCCAGGTACTATCTTTCCGACTTCTCTCTTTACTATTTCCTCATGTTACTTATATTTTTGGTACTTTTCTTTAATTAGAAACATTGAGGACAATGTTAGATTTAAGTTTGGGGGTGGGGTAGAAACTTTTGTTACCTTGTTGTTACAATAAATAAACTCCGAGCCTTGAAATTTATGCTTATTAAGGATGGCACTAACCAATCCAAGTGGATGGAAGCATTTTGGTTGTAGGAGTTGAGGAACCAATCGATTATATGGAAACATCTAAAGAGTCTATTCATAAAAGCACAGAGCTCGAGTGTTAGAATTAGAAAAAACATGGTAGTTTCGCCATATCTCGTTGAATCCTTTTCACTTCTATTTTTATTTTGTTTTCTTTAAATTATGTTTGTCTAAGTGATTAGGTGGGGCTCACGATTCAAGTTGTTACCACTGCTAGGGTGAAATAGAGTGATTGAGATACAAAAAAAAAAAAAAAAAAAAAAAAAAAAAAAAAAAAAAAAAAAAAAATAGTGAAAAAGAAGAAGATATTAACTACTTAAAGTATAAAACGATTGGTAAAGCAGAAAATTACATACTTTTGGTTGGAAACCTAGCGACAAGTCAGGCACCAACACCTTTTTGAATAGCGATACCTAATCTATGAAAAATAAAGCTACCAACACCACTACTAGCATCATTCTTACTAAACAGCTTCGGACGCTTAAAAAAATATAAAGTATCCTCACCTAGTTCCCCTAAGGTAGAGAAAGCTAAAACACCAAGGCCATATCCGAGTTAAACACACTTATCTAAGTATTTAGTGCGTTTTCGAGCAACGGATTGGAAATGGCTTTGCTCGGGAACAAAAAGAGCGAAATGCCATCACACTCTTGTGAAATGAGAAACCCCCGTAACATCCATGCGAGACATCCTTACCATTTTCCCGATTAAGGACGAGAATATCAGCCGGCCTTAGATCTTTGTCGTCATATGTCAGAAGCCCAAGAGAAACTTCCTTGCGCGCAGGTACACTAGCTTTGTAACAAATGTCAGCAACTATATCACGTACAAAGTCATGTCGAAACTTATACCCAACATCCTTAGCACAGTGAAGTGCATGATCTCCATAGATATCCATAGGCTTGCTACAACTAGAGTATGAAAGAAAAGAAAAGAAATTGAGACCGGACCATTAGACCAACCTAATAAATTCAATAAAGTCGACCACCTGGTACCCTTGTATATGCAGTTGTGTTGACCTAGAGTTAGGATTATCGACCACTTTGGTTCCCTTGTATATGCCGGTGTGTTGATATTAGTCGACCGGTATCTCGGTCCATTAGGATAGGTTCATTTTGGCGGAGGCCTTCAGACAGATATGGGAAACACCATTCACTTAGTAAACATCAAAACCATCTATGTTTTTCTCTATATCCATATCATTATCTATCCATGTGATTGGTTGACTCCGGTTATGATGTTCAGAAACTATCTGAGTAGAGCTCTGTGAATTATATATGAATTTTAGTATGTTTGAGTGCAAACTCGTGTACATCAATTGGAATTTCGCATCAGGGTACTTCCTCCCGTAGTCAATAAGTATGCCAACCAAGGAGATTCTTTAGTGCCTTCCAAGGTTACAATAGATAGTTAGGTCCTGGAGGTGTAAGGTTTTGTGGGTATACCTCTTGTAAACCCTCCAGAGACTATAACTCGCCACTAGGGCCACCTAGGGGTTTAAAGGCTTATTGCATACGCTAAATGCAATCGACGATGCTGCATAAATGAGTTAGGATTTTATTTTATTTTTGCTCGAGGACTAGCAAATAATAGGTTTGGGGGTATTTGATAGACACATTTTTGTGTCTATTTTGTCTCGATTCTTTATATTGATAGTGCTCATTTTTGTACTTATTATGGTGTTTTATGTGTGTGTAGGTATTTTTGGCCAATAAACATTTTTGGAAAAATCGGCTCAAAAAGTTGCACCCGGAGGATACCTACTATTCAGACTCTCACTATGGATAAGGGGTACCCAAATTACTAAGGGGCACCCTCAGGACACCCCAAGGCAGCTGCTATTCGCACCCCACTGGATAAGGGGAACCACCTTTCTTCCCAAATTCAAATTTCAAATTGGCGGAAAACCTTTGCGGACGGGGAAGCAGTTAGGGTTCGTGTTTTGGAGGATTTCGAGAGAGATTCAATCGATTTTGGTGGACTGGACTCATTAGAGCCTAACGAGGCATGGTATAGTCATTTGTTTGAATCCAAATTGGCTAGAATTCGAGTTGGAGCAAAACAGGGAGGTGAAGTTTTCATGGGTTTTTGCTTGATTATATTTGGCAGTTACGAGAGATTTGAGGCAAGATAATCTTTCCTGAGATTCATATCAATCTAATAGAGGGATTTAAGTGACCTGTACGGCTCAGAAACGCGTAAAGAAGAGTTTGGAAAGTGGAAAATTCCGAGACTTTATGCCGAAGAAAAGAGGAGATTTAATCGAGTTTTAGGGTTGTTGTTGTGTATATATAGCATGGGTATGAGTCATAGAAGGTTACGGATACTTTGGGGGAACTTTAGAACACAACAGAGAACGAAATCAAGAGTTGCAGGAAATTATTTCTGCTGGCGCACAAGGAAGAAGACGAAGAACAAAGGCCATTCAAGGCAATCGTTTTTGGGGTCTTAAAATCAGCGACAAAGCAAATACATACAACAGTTTTCTGTAACAGTTCCATTGTAATGACTATTTTGTAACACCGATACACCGTTGCAAACAGTCTGTGTTATTACTTTTCACTCTTTTAATCAACTTTTGAATCATAAACACATATTTTGAGACATGATTAATATGAGGAGCTAAACCCCGTTGCTGAGGCGATAGAGGAAGCTATTTTTCCAACAAGAAGTGGTATATTCTTACTTATCTTTTTATTTGCAATTATTATATGATTATTTGCCGTGAACTATTATTGAATATGATTTTTATTTGAGTGATTGTGATTTATTTTGATGGAGTATGCTTAGTTTTAAGACTTTTGATGCTTCATACTTGGTATTTACAATTATTACTTTTGAAAATCTACTTGTTGCGATATTTTAGAATCAAATTAAACAAGAAAATTGCATAAATATAAGTATTGGTTTATTCACTTTGAACTTGGAAAATAGTGGAATATTAGCCTCAGTGTTCTTTTAATATTGATATCATCTTTGTCAGTGTTTGCTATAATTTTTAGTGAGTTTTCTATTTTAGTTTTGAATTTAAGTCTAAAAAATCCTTCACAAGTTCGAGAGAACGACATCTTTCTTACTACTTTACAAACAACTTCAAAATCACATCACTTGTCAAAAGCAAGGAAGCGAAAAATCAGCTATCAGACCTAAAGGAGATATTCGAAGCCATGAGAAGCTGTCACTTGAAATTAAATCCGGAGAAATGTACGTTTGGAGTAACCTCAGGAAAATTCCTAGGGTATTTGGTAACTAAGAGAGGAATATAAGTAGACCCCGAAAGGCTCAGAGCAATAATGGAGATGCCATCTCCAAAAACGTTGAAATGAGTACAAAAACTAAATGGAATCTTAGCCTCCATGGGAAGATTCATAGCAAGGTCATCGGACAAATGCAAAGCATTCTTTGATACACTAAGGAAAGGAAGCAAGTTCATGTGGACCACGAAATGCAAACAAGCTTTCCAAAAAAATCAAGGAGTACCTGGCCTCTGTACCTATCTTACAGAAACCGGAGCCAGGTGAGGTACTCACTCTCTACTTAGCAGCAACAAGCTACGCTTTGTAAGTGCAGTATTGGTACGATTCCAAGGACAAGGAGAAAAACCCATCTATTACATCAGCAAGACACTCAGTTCAGTGGAGCGTAACTATACCAAGGTGGAGCAACTCATATATGCCTTAGTAGTGGCAACACAAAAACTAAGGATATATTTTGACGCACATACCATCCGAGTCTTCACAAAGGCTCACTATAGGTCAAATTCTCGACAGCACAGAGAAAATTAGAAGGGTGGCAAAATGGAACGCCATGATCAAACAATTCCAAATAATTTTCGAAATAAGGAAGGATGAGAAATCACGTGATTCTCAGCAGACTTTCTCTTGGCAGGAATTACCTCTGCGAAGAAACAGAGATAAAAGATATCCGAGGAATGGAGGAAGATAAGGAAGATCCGAAGGACCTGCTAGAACCTCAGAATTCACGGAGGTAGGAAATATTCGTAGATGGATCCTCCAACGAGAGAAGGCGCAGGCATAGGGATTGTGATAACAACCCCTTTTAGAGACTCGACTCATCTACGCATTCAAAGTTGGAATTCGAGCAATATACCAACAATATCACGAGAATACGAAGTGGTTATACATGGTTTACGCTTGGCACGCGAGCTTGGCTTATCCGATGTTCGGTTCACTAGTGACTCTCAGTTAGTCATTAGACAAATCGAACTCAAATACCAAACTTTGGATCCGGTGCTATCTTCGTACCTGAAGCTAACTCATGAATATGCATCCAAAATCGACAACATAACATTCTGACATGTCTTCTGAAAGGATAAAAAATACGCAGATGCCTTAGCATTTATATCCTCTATGCTAAGGGACCGAAACACTACCGCAGTGCAAAGTGGAAGGATATACGAACCTTCGATAGAAGGACCAATCTCAGGCGCTGAGGACGTATTAGTTGTCCAAACTCGGGCCATGAGAGAAGCAAACAAAGAAATAACAAGCAAAGAAGTGAAGGAATGAGAAGAAGAAGCAAAAGAATCTGACGATGATCAATCCATGCCGGATGAAGATGAGGGAAACGAAGCTAAAAATGATTGGAGAATTCCAATCCACTAGTACCTTGACAAAGGTACACTACCGATTGATGTTAAAGAAGCTAGGAAGCTCATGTCAAAAAGCGGCAACGTATAACCTTCGTGATGGAGTATTGTATACGAGTTCATTTCTCGGACCCTCAATGTGATGCCTCTCACGAACCGAAGGAACAAGAATACTCCATGATATATACAGCGGAGGCGCTGGAAACCACGGGGGAGAAGATCCTTGGCGATTAAAGCCAAAATGCAAGGGGCACTCACTGGCTAAGCAATGTGAAAGGTGCCAACGCTTCACCAAGAAAATCAAAGCACCAACAACGAAGCTTAACTCGGTTATCAGCCCTTGACTATTCGTCAAATGGGGGGGTTGATATAGTTGGACCTCTATAGATGGAACATCGAAAAGAAAATATCTTATCGTAGCTACGGATTACTTCACCAAGTGGGTGGAAGCAAAGCCTTTGGCAAGAATAAGAGACACGGATGTCTTCAAATTCTTGTTTGAGCAAATCATATGCAGATTTGGAATACCGACGCCATAGTCTCGGACAATGGCAAATAGCTACAAGGAAAGAATATCGATATGTTGTTTGACACCTTCAACATCCAGAAAAACAAGTCAACTCCAATATATCCTAAAAGCAATGGACAAGCGAGGCAACCAACAAAACTATAACAATGAAATTAAATAAGAATCTAGGTGTATACAAAAGTAGGTGGTGTGAATATCTACACAATGTCCTATGGGCCTATCGAACTCAAGAAGGTCGGCTACGGGGAAACTCCATTCTTGCTGACCTACGGAGGCTAAACGATCATCCCAACGGAGGTAATACTTCCAACAACAAAAACGGAGGTGTGATAGAAAAATCTAACAACATATTTTATGTTAGAAAAGCTTTGGATGACCTTGAAGAAATAAGGAAGTAGCCTTACAAAAGATGGTGAATTACCAACAAAGGCTAGCTCGGAATACAACAAAAGGGTTATCCCACGCAACTTTGTGGATGAGGAATACATATTGTGTTAGATACACGACATCGCTGGAAAAGGATCTTACTACCTAATAACCCTAAAATGAGAAGTGCTACAACACCCTTGGAATGCGATGTACCTAAAAAAGTACTACCCGTAAGAGAATAGTAATTACTCAGGAGAAGAAAGGAATAGGCAATATTCCACCATGTTCTATCCCTGAAAAAGGTATTATAAACCTTACTTGTA